>JAFFSR010000386.1:352500-665734 GCA_017163975.1 Anastatus disparis | reverse complement strand
TTTTAGAATTATTTATTAATTATCAAATTGTAAAAACTATTTTTTAAATACTTTTTTATAAAACATTTTTGAATTTCTCGCTCTAACTCTGCCACTTTCGGCATTGCTGGCTTAGTTGTAGCATTAGAAATTGTAATATAAAGTGGAGTACAATCTCTTAAAGTTCTTAGACTTAAGAGAAAGATTATACAAGTACAATTTCTTTAGAGTTCTTAGAAAATAGAAATTAGAGTACTTTTTTTTAAGAATTAAATCAAAATAAGTTTAGATCAATTTGCTATTTGAACCAATTCATCTAAAAAGTTTTGTTTTATCAAATTGCCCAATGTTTTATCACAAGGATAGATTGATATAAAATTAATGAAGTGAACAAAGATAGTACTATATTTTATCACTCTGAAGCAAGGGGTCTGAAAGAAAATAGAGTACAGTTCATTTGGAAAAATTTGTTATTATTAAAATCAACAAAAATATAAATTTAAAAATAAAAATGAAATGAAATAAGAGATTGATTGTGAAAAAGTAAGAATATTTAATTTTCATATTGTATTTTTATTTTCAATCATATTGTATTTTTATATTTTTAATTTTAATTTGTAAGATCATAAATGTATTATGTATTGATATTTATTATTTATAAATTCAAATTTAAATAAGGTTAAAATAAATTATACTTTTAACTTTAACTAACGTTAAATAATAAAATTAATATTGCCAAAGTTTACTCAAAAGATAACTTCCTTGGTCATCATGTTATTATACATTTTTTAGCAATTGTCATATTTAAAAGTTCTATTGATTTTACTATATTTATACTAAAATAAATTTTTAATCCGCTACATCTGTTACCACTAATTCTGCAATTTGAATATCTGGTAAAAATTTATATATCATAGCAGCTAGAGAAAATTTTGTATGATATGTGCCTATTCCATTAACATGCATAAATGCGTGGAATATGCTTCACTGATTTTTCCTTTATTAATCTGTTTTTTAAAGGATATATGAACAATTTAGGATCAACTTTTAATGATAACAAATCTAATCTATGTTGCAAGTACTTTATTTAGATTAATGTTTGTATAAAATGTTCAACTTTGTCGATAATCATCTATATTTTTCATTTAATAAAATAGTAATAATGAATATTAGAAGAATGTTATTAAGTGAAGTACTATAAATGATTATAGAAAAAGTAAACATGTTATATATGAATATTATTCAAGATAAAGTACTTACACATAGATTATAATTATTATCATTAAAACCAATTGTTGTCGATTGATTGAAACTTTACCATTTTCAGTGACAGTTATCGATGCTGCCAAAGTGTTCAAATAAATCAAATAAAATGTAAATTTTTAGTAGATACTTCAAGAGTATTGGTTAGAATGTAGATAATAGATTATTTAGATTAAAATTAGCAAACATAAATTTATTTCAGTTGTTAATAAAAGATGGGTTATTTTAACTTTGGTAATATTATCATTTGATTAAATATATGTTTATAGAAGATAACAAATGTGAATTGGAATTTAAAATAAATGCAAGTTTTTTTATGAACATAATAAAAAATTTGAATTTATATAATAAAAGGTTCTTCTGTCATATTAATACTTTTAAACGATCGTATTAATACTTTTTAACATTTCATCTTATCTAATCGAATGTGTATAATTTTCAATTTTATTTTCATGGTATTGTACATCAAATGTTTGAAATTATAATTATTTATCACGTATATTTGACCAAAAATGAAAATTATCTGCAAAATCTCAATCACACAAGATCAACTAGAATTGTATGAAGAAAAAATTTTTATAGAAATGCTAAACAACCAGAAAAGTATAATAAGCGAGTTGATCTTTGCTCTATTATAATTACTTTACAACATATGGTAAAAGTTGATATTAGAAATTGTATAACATCTAAGGAATATACATCAGCATTTAATAATAAATTTATTATTATTATAAAAATAAGTTTTAAATTTAAAAAATAAAAAAATTACATTTATTTAGATTGTCTTTTTATTTAAATTTTTAAATCAAGTCCATTTTTTACTTACATTTATTTTTTATTATAAATAATTTATTTAATAATATAATTTTTAAACACAAAATTAATTTTATATCAGTCAAGTTTATTTTTATTTTGTATTTTATTACAAAATTATATATTGAATATTAGAAAATTATTTTATTAAACATTATTACAAAATAATACTAAGATAATTATTTAACATCAAGATTTCTAAGTAATTACACATAATTAAAAATGTATGTTTTTAAATTAAAATTATTGACTGAATTGTAATTATTTTCAAATGATTTTTAATATCCTTATATAAATTCATGCTTTTTCGTTTTATATACTTCTTCACTTCAATTTAAAAAAAAAAAACATACATTAGAAGCTAATAGAATATGTATAAAATTTCCAATAAAAGAAATACACCAAAAGTATAAAAGTACACAGAGATAAAAAAATATTTTCAATGAAAGAAATTTGTATTTCTTTTTCCTAATTGAAAATTGACCTTTCCGATTTTAACGATTGTTTTAAATATACACGTGCGTTTTTGTTATAATAGAGTAGAATGAAGAACTTTGTAAATTTCTCGAATGATAATAAGAATAAATTTTTCTCGAATATAGAGCCTTACAAATTCATCAGAGGCACTATTGCACTATAGGGGTAGGATAGGTAGGAATGAGGTAAATTCCAATTTTGATATTATGATTAAATTGTTTGAAATCTCTTATTATTGAATTAGATTACGGTAAATAGATTATGAAATTCTAATCAATCAAATTTTTATACCTCTATTACAGTAGTGCCTTTGACGGAAGAATTATCCTGCGTTTTATATTTGTGTTACAAGGAACACGAACAAACTAAACATCAATGCTTGATTACAGCTTATATATTTTTTCGAATATCAGTCAATAAATTTTTAAATTTAAATATTTTTTATATTTACATTGTTTAAATTCATTTATTTTTACCACAGCACTTAATCCCACACGCGCGGTACGCGCGTTAATGAACTTCTAGTATTTTAAAAAGATAAAATAATTATTTTTTTTATAGAGAAAAAAATTTTTTATCGGAAGAGAACAGTTTTATACAGTTTTATTCTGTTATAAACAGTTTTCTTCAGTTATAAATCGTTGCATCCATTAAATATACCATTTTTTGTTAAAAATTATAACCAATCCATAAAACAACAGTTATTTCTTGTTTTCTTCTGTATCAAACTATCATAAACAGTTTTCTAAGAAATATTCATCAAAAATCATAAATCTGATAACGAACTCATAATATAGTATATTATTCACGTAGGGAGTAAAAACGAAAAATATCTTAAATTGTAAATATACAATTTAAGGCATACAAACATACGATTTAAGGCATTTTTCATTTACTCCCGTGGTGAATATACGAATTTTTAGCCTAGCGGGGCCGCAAATGCAACCTTTGCGATCGGGCACAGGGAGACAAGGTTGCATTTGCGGCCCACTAGGCAAATACATATATGCCAACACATTTAAATCTTTCATGTTTCTTCCATAAGAGCTTATAAATTAGAATAAAATATATAAATTTCCTTCCTATGCATTAGTTTTAGGGATGGTACAAATAAACGAATCAGGATTATTCTTTCATGTAACGAGTATATGCGTGCTTTTATTATTCTACCGAAAATGGGAATCGAACTCGGAACTGTTAGTTGTGAATTTATCGTTCTACCGACTGAGTTACTGCTACCTCGGTGCCAATGTGTATAATGAGAAGCAATAAATGTAAAAACAAAAAAATTGAAAGTATTGTGTGAAAAAAAGAGTCAAAGCATGCTTGTCAATTTAAGTTTATGAAAGTTGCTCTTTTGTTACATTATATCGGTTATTACAAGTTTAATCATTTATCAGCAAAAATTAGTAATTGATGTGATACTTCATTTAATATTTCATAAAAATAAATATAATAGCAGTAATTTGATCAATATAGTTGATACTTAGATATAAGTTTTACGATGATGTAATTACAGAAAAAGATCCTGCCTAACCGGCTAATAAGCAATCAAAAATTACAATTGGAGCAATAATTTTAGAAAATCAAACGCGATAACGTTTATTAAGTTCTATAATATTATTTATTTACATTTTGAATTCATAAGTTACGAAGAATTTTAGGTTCTCAATATTGCTACTTTAAAAATATTATCAGGAATTAATAGTATTACATCATGCGAAAGTAAAGTCGTATATTTTCCCAAAGAGAGAAATAGACTTCACTCCTGAATTTCACAAAGAGCTTTATTTCATTTTATAAACTTAAAATAATGAATCGAATAAAAAAAAATTAATTAAAATTTTAACCCTTTAACTACACTTTTGGTCTTAAATACACCCAGAGACAACCTTGAACTCTTTAAAGTATTATAAATTCGAAATAATGGGATGTTAGTGTTCACATCTAACGATTAATCAAGATTGCTAATTTCATTGGTTAAGTTTTTCAAGTATTAGTATACATCTATTCAAGTATTGGTGTACAGCTATTCTAAGTTAAATTTTTGGGTAAAATTATTAAAAATTACAAAAGTTTTAAAAATTTAATTTAATTTAAAAAAATCATTATTTCATTATTTTTTAAACACATTTAAATGAAATTTAGCTACCAATTCTATTTTTTTAAATTATTTTATTTAACGTAGCTGTATTTATGCTATAGTTGCGATGCTAATTAGCGACGGAGTTTATCACTGTGTTTGTGAACAAAGCACATGTAACTTACATTCGTGCTTATATAAATTGTCTGAGAGCGGGATTCAAACTCGGGACCTTAAGATTACGAATCCATCGTTTTACCAAATAAACAACTTAAGAAGAGGCTGAACTATCTGTCTTTGTCTAATAATGTTTTTATCATTCATGTAAACACCATTGGGTGTAACACAAATAAAATGGCAGCCCCCGCTTGATACCAGTATAATGGTTAAATTTTATAATAAGAACAAAATAATTTAACTATCAAAAAAGAAGAGGTTATATTTTAGATTTTCAGTAGGACTCATATTATTAAAAAACCACGTAATAAAATTATTTTATCTTATTCTAACCTCAAAATCGCAACTTCTTTGCTCATTTTCGGCTCTCATGAGCTAAATTACATTATTTACCTCTGGTGTAAAGGCTTTTTTACGAAACTCGATACATCCCTCGCCTTCGGCTCGGGCTGTAAACCTCTCGTTTCGTAAATCCAGCCTTTCCACCCCAGGTAAATTATGTACTATTGTTCTTATTATAAAATTTATCTATTATACTAATATCTAATTTTTTTAGAGTTACAGCTAATGGTGTTTATATTAATGATGAAAAACACTATAAGACAAAGACAGATAGTTCGGTCTGCTCTTAAGACCTCCAATTCTATTTCAGAAAGATATATAACTTTATGCTGTAGTAAGCAGTAAGACGGCGCCTTACGTAGTAGGCTAGTCAAATGGGTATTGAGGTCTCTTATAGTTGCGCTCACAGCGCCGCTGTATTTTGGGAGATAATATTTTAAACCATCTTTTTTTTCTAAAACTAGATCAGGCAGCCGCTACGCGGTCGGAGATTAGTTAGCTTTACAATAACCTTTAAAGATCAGTTCTATTCTGTCGTCAGAAAACAAAACATCGTTCAAGTTAACCTTTTCGACCAACCATAGACAGAAAAAAAACAGTCAGCAATCAAACACACATTAATTTTTTATAAAGGGATTAATCATGTAATGGTAATCATTAATATAATGATTATCTAATAAGATAGGATCCTCCTATCCCTTACGAAAAAAATACCGAACTTCGGTGTTATTTCGTACACCGAATGAATTTTTGTATGAATGCAAGTGTCATAGCAGTCAAAAATACGATTCGGTGTACAAAATAACACCGAAGTTGAATGTTTTTTTCATGACTTCACATAGTCCTAAAAGAATGTTAAGGTGAATGAAAATCTTATCTATAGCTGAAAAATTAACCATCAAAATAATAATCCGATCAACGCAACAATCATCGAAAAAAATATAAATCAACTTGTAATGTCAGCCATAAACTTTCTATTTTTTTAAATTTTTAAGCGAACTTACGACTTTTACACTCCCTTAACTATAATGAAGTCAGGTCTCAGTGCCTCCTTTCGGTAGAGCGATGGATTCATAATCTCCAAAACTCGAGTTCGAATCCCGCTAGCGGCAGCTGATTAATACGTGCATCACTGTATAAGATACATATGCTTTTAACAAACATATTGAAAATCTCTGTCGTTAATTAGCATTATAATGATAACATAAATACAGCAACGTTAAATAAAATAACAAAAAAAAAACTATGATAAAGTAGGATATAAACAAGGATAAGGAATAGTAAAATAATAAACGTCAATTTACAGCAATTGAGATGTTTAATCATTTATGATTTACATTTAAGGCTTTGATAGGAACACGCATTAAGGATAGAACACTATGTCATTCCGCACGTATTGTAGATTGTTTTATTTTTCCTTAAATTTTTAATAACATTCACGCAGGAAGCCTTGAGAATATTTTCAGGTTCATTTTTTTTTAATTATAATAATTGAATGTTATAACTTTCAAAGTCATTTTTATCCAAGATATTTAAAGCCTAGCATTTATGTATATACAAGAAGGAATGTACAAATAAATTTTCGGCGTAGTCGTACTTTTTTTGCACGATTAATACTTTTTATTGTTGAAAATATTAGGTTGATGAATTTTTTTTGCAAAGAGTAAAAATATTATTTTTGTTTTTCTGATTTCAAGTATTTATTTTTTTTTTACTAATTATAAGTCAAAGTATATTAAAAAATATCAATCAAATGATTATATCTTTTGAATAGCAAAAATCACTTACGGATAATGTATTCATTAAAATAATAATTGGAAAATTTAATAAATTTTATCAAACTAAATTTTTCATCAATTTAAACATTGTTTTCAACCATATATGATATTTATAGGTCGTTTCATTGTTTGCGTGGTAATTATAATGAGCTTAAATACTCATTAATTTTGTACGAAATTATGGGATATGCTCGATTTTATAGAAAGATATTTTCGATAAGTTTTTAGACGATTAGGGACGGATAATCAAGGGGATAATATATTGATATATGTAAATCAAATTTATTAATGGAGTTTTATCTCATTAACTATATTCATTCAATAAAACTTAAGTTTACATGTTGAATAATGAATGTCATAATCAAAAACGATAATTTTGAAATACGCATAAAAAGTTTTTCTGGCCTTTTCAAGTTTTGTTACATAAATCATTTGAATACAAAATTACTATAATGTTAAAAATATTACATTTTTTAAAAAATCATAGAAATGATATGACAATCAGAATTTAATTTTACGTATCTAATCCATTATCAAGTTAAAAATGATTTCTTAAACATTGACGTGCAAAAATTTATAATGTTTTTATTAAGTTTATAGTACTGCGGCACCTAAATCCGCATATTGGTAACGCTCCTCCATTACCTAGGTGGCACTTTTTTACACAGTATAATAATCAATTATCAGAAATAATTTGATATGTGGATTATTTTTTATAAATAATAATGAGCTATAGTATATCAAAATTCTTTTATATTAACATTTTTCAAATTAAATAACAATTTTGATTTGATCAAGTGAAACTAAAGTTAATAGTAGCGTAATATGAGAAGCTTCAAAATTTTAATTCCAAGCAAAAAATCAAGATTTTTGGAGCAAGAATCACCGCAATGAGACTAAAATTCCGAAAATTTTGGGATTTTGGTCTCGTTGCTGTTTATAGATGATTTAAAAAAACGATTTCACATAATATCAATGGTATTGATAAAAATTAATTATTATTACACATTTTAAGTATATTTTTGAAATTATAGTTTTTTTTTCTTTTTCGATGTATTATGCATGGAGTATTTAGTTTTAGTTCATTTATAGATTTTGTTTTTCTTTTACGATTTATCATTCACGGGATACGTATTTGGTTTTTTATAGTTTTCGCTTTTATTTTTCGAGTTATCATTCTTGGAATCCAAAGTTTTTGTTTATTATTGATTTTTAAGAGTACAGATTCATTGTGGCGGATTTATGTCCCACGTGCTATAATAATTATATACGTAACTTGGGCGTACGAAGGATGAATATGGACGAGACTGATATTTGTCGATTGCGCGCGAAACGCGCCCGAGACTGACTACTGCTCAATCGACAAATATTAGTCGAGACCATGTTCATCCTTCGTACGCCCAAGTTACGTAGATAATTTTATGTCGCTGTAGGTCAAATGAGGGATTATAACAGAAAATTGATTTAAAATAAAAACAAACACAACACACTACACATTAAATCCAACATATTAATGCGTTCGATTGAATAATTTCAATCGAATCACCACAACATTTTTATTTACGTAACACTTTTTTTTATTAATTTGATTTATTTTCATGTTTTTAACATTAATAAATAATATATTAATATTTCTTTAGAATTTTTTGATAATATGTCAAAATCAGTTGCTGTCACTCTTTCATTTGAAAACATGAATCTTCAATTTTTTCGCATCGCTGTTCGCATAACCCAAAATTTTTTTATGGTTAAAAAATGTCAAACTCAGCTGTGAGCATAAGCGCGCTCGCGTCATACATTCTACCAAAGTTGATTAGTCTGAACACATATATATAATTCATCCGACTCCGGGTTCATATGGAAAGCGTCACTGAAAACGTATAGAAACATTTGAACATAGTTGAGAGACGAGCGAAGACGTACGCGATGTCAATACAAATTTAGCTGGGTCTATAGATATTGAGCCGAATTCAGGCTACGGCGATATAAAATAGTATACGATACTCGTGACCTTCGTGGAACTTTATAACACGGCACGTTAACACTCTCGCTTCACTGGGTGATAACTCCGACCGTGTAATAAAGTTCTACTAAGGTCACATGTATCGTAATGTATTATTAAAATTCTCATTAATAATGGACTGTCAAATTTCGTTAATAATTAACTAAAAGATAATATTTTGTCAATAAAAATATGTGATATTATAATTATTGAGGAGCGCTAGAGAGCAAAGATTACGAAACTAGTTTTAATTTTATTATTAAAATATTCGAAATTTTTTTTCATGATTATGATTTTAACAAGAAAGCAGTTAAAGACATTTTTATTTAGATTCAAAATATAAAATACAGTGAAACTAATAACTTTTATTAAATCTTCTTTATTATAGTTTTTATATTTATAAAACCAATTTGTGATTTATTTATTATGAATCGATTTATTCTCAAATCTTCAAGTATTTCGAAAATTGTTGTTATAATGGTAAAACAATAATAAATATAAAAATGTTAAATGTAAACAATTTAAAAAAATTATCGATGTACTTTTTCTTTCACTTTACAAATCATTATAACCCATGATATCAGTGAAAAAAAATGTGAATTCCAAACTTTATTATTACATTCAAAATTATACTTAAAAGAAACAAAATGATAATAAGCGGCATAGATAATAAATGATTGTACCTTTTAAGTGCGACATATCACAGAGAAGACGATTTCTTTCTTATCGTTTACATCAAAATTCTCGATAACTTAACACTTAAATTACATTTTTCATTACAGTAAATGGTATTACAAGATTTATCAATTATTTTCAATTGACCCATATATGAAACTACTTTATGTAAAATATTAACAGAGTTTAGAAAAATTTTCTGAATATAATATTTTCTTGATAAAATAAAAATAAAACTTACGCGATACATGCTGTACAATTAGAAATATAATTTTAATGCTAACGATTTTTAGATTGAAATGATTTATAATAACTATTAATCATTGAAAATAATATAAGTAAAAAATCTTTAAAAAATCTTAGAACAATCATTTATTTGTCATAAAATGATTTATTTTGAATTTCAAACTGTCCCTGGTAGAAATGTGAACATAAAAAATGGTGTATATAAAAATTCAAGATTATTAGTAATAATAATGCCAAAGAAATCTACTGGTTATAAAATGGTAAAAAAAAGTTTCGATTTCCACCAGGGGTTGAATCGAGAGAATTTAAAAAAAATTTCTATGATTATGACAACAAAACATTATTTATATGATCAAATTATAGATCAATCATATTATTAAAAAAAAATTATAAAAAATACTAACATTTTCAGAGATGAGGCTATGTATCTCAAGATTGCAATCATAGTAGAGATAATTTTTACTAGAAAATTTTTTACTCAGATAAACTTACAGTGAGAAATATAAGTGAACAAAAGTTAACTTAAATTATAGAATAAATATTAATTGAATATAAAATTTAATTAATCCTGATTATGACTGTATAAAAATCTAAAACGTGTTAATTATTTGATAGACATTCAACTTGAATCAAATCTGTTATGATGAATTAAAATTTTTCTACAATTCAAACATCGTGCTGAAATGTTAGAACTGTTATACAACATGGTTATTGTCTATTAATTAAAATTATATTATAATTGATCGAACGACCAGCACATCTTTTTAATAGCAAAATCATTTGTCGAAGCAATTGTAACGATTAAAAAATTATTATTTTTGGAAAAAACATTTAACAAGTCTTAAACGATCGAAAGCATGATCGATTTCATATAGAATATTTTTTATGATAAACGAAATAATATTGTTTAGAATAACATTAGCCAGTGCAACATTTCATTAGTAATACTGCATCATACACTGTTTTTGTTAGACATTTTCTAGCAGAAAATAATGAAGAAATTGAATGTTGAAATTGAAGAAATTAAAAAATAATGAAGATAATTGAAGAAATCTGATAATATCTAAGAAAACGGTATAAAACAGAATAATACAGAAGACAATAGATAAAAAGTGAAGAAAAATGGCCGGATTGAGACTTAAGACAACATAGTTCTTTTTTTGTTATTAACTATTATAAACAGTTTTCTTCAGTTTTCAACAATTATCTTCATTTAATAAATTTAAAAAAATTAAAATAAGCTTTAAAAAAGTGAAGAGACATGTAGGTAATTGAATTAAACAGTTTATTGCTTAACTCAACAGTTTAATTCAGCTATTTACTAATTTCTTCACTTTTTGAAAGCTTATTTTTTTACAATTCTGAAATAGAATGCAACAGATGATAACAGTATTCTTCAGTTTTATTCAGATATCTTAATTATTTTTTTTCCGCTAGGGTTATAACTTAACACCCTTCATTTCAGTGTAATTATATCTTTTTGCATTTTTTTTTAATTTTTATTTTTTTTTTTATTTTAAATAATTATTTCACTAACGTCATTTAGTGCATCGACAAAAATAGAATTTTGGATAAAAACGCAGTTTTCCTTGCGCTGTAGCTCTTAAATACATCAAAAATAATTTTGTATATGTAACAGAAGTCTGCTAACAAGAAATCAACTAGAATTTAAAATAAATGTTTTTTTTAGAAATAAGCAAAAATATGTTCAAATCAAATTAATATGCAACAAGTATTTTCTGTTTGAATCAAAAAGATTCTTTCTGCTCCAAGAGCTGATTTTTATCAGTGTACTCAAAAGTATTTTTTTAGTAACTTCAATTACTGTATTTTTATTCATTCATTGTTATTTTAATCATTTAATCATGGGTTTTGTATAATTTTCTCAATATTGATATAGTTCATATTCATTCTTGAGTAAATTTATATAAAACAGAAAGTGCAGACTTATTTTCTTAAAAAAAAAAAATTTACATTTGAGCATCAAATAAATAAATATGTACATTACATATATGGAAATAAATAAATACATTTTTTCGAGACATGCTCCAACTATTCGACATATCCTATATTTTCATTTATATTTCATAAGATGTCTATAAATTATGAGAGAACACGACTATGAGTTGAAGAATTGGATTAACATATATCTTTTGGAAGCATGGTTCATCGATGAATTTTTAAAATTATTAATTTTTTTCTTTGCTTTAAAAGAATCGTCAGATTTATATTAAATCAATAGTGAAGATACAATTTTTTTTTAAATATTATTATTTCAATTATTATTTAATTATTATTTCAATTTTAAATAGAATTAGAAATAGAAAGTTTTATTTTCTTTAATATTTAACATTATCTTCAACTAGTTCTAATTTAGTGGCTGCATCATACAAGACTACGTTTGTGGGCACATACGAGCAAAATTATGTTGCTTAAAAATTTAATTATGTTCAGGCCACTTTTCTAAAGCAGTTTGTTATGAAAATAAAGTAGCCTATTATTGATTTTATTAGGATTGAATAAAAAAATTTTTTTGGACTATCATTCAGTGAATAGTAATACGTTTGGCTATTTAAGCTAAAACAAAAGTTTAGGTAATTGAACTAAATGTTATATTGTAACTTCGTTCTCTACCATCGAAAGTGAAAAATTGCAAATTGTATAATTATATTTGTTGTCTATTTTTTTTGTCACCTTATAGTACTCTAAACAAATACTCTAAAATATGCAATATTTTTATAAGTTATAATATGTACTAATAATACTTGTAGGCACCACCAATTCAATTTTTAAAGTGTATTTTTTATATTAATATTTAGTCTCCTGCGAAAAAATAAGAGATTGTATCTGTTAAGTATACTCTGTTTTAAAATAATAGAAAATGGACTTTGTTTTCTGTGATTTTGTTAAATTTTTCAAGTTTAATTATATTTTTTTTAAAGTAAATGGTATTTATCAAAATATGTAAAATACTATTGCACAGGAAAATATGTATTTTATTTTAAAAGGCAGTTTAATTTTTCATTGTACCTTCGTAAAGCTGAAAATTATATAAATTACTAATAAATTATATATTAAGAATATTAATATTAAATAAATATATTTTCTTTTATTTTATTCAAACAATTTTTTTTATCATTTTTTTAAATTTTTTGTTATTAAATTTTCATTTTTGTGATATATTAAAAACAGTATGATTACGGAAAAAGTCTTTTATATTCTTTCAATGTTTCAAAATTTTTTAATGCACATATGTTTTATAGTATAAATATAAAACGGAAAAATGCAAATACATAAAAAAAGTTGAAAGAATAAAATTAAATTCTGAAATAAGTGTATATTTTAGAAATTCATTAAAAAAATCTTAAAATGGTAGTTTTTAATTCTAAAACTTTCTCTTTACTTTTGCATTAATTTTTTCCAAACTTAAAATTTTTAAGAATTTTTCTTTTTTATTAGGTTGAACAAATAATTTAATTATCATAATGTCAAATAATCTTAATACTTGATAAAAATATAAAGTTAATTTTAAAATGTTAGTTGTTTGGATATTGATTCTTAATTTAAAGCAATAAAAATCGTTAAAAATAATTTTATTTTAGCAAAACTAAAAGTTGCATGAATTATTTAAAAAATTGTATTCTGAAGTATTATTAAAGAGTTTAAAATTTAAATGTGTTAATGCTTTTTTTAAATATAAATTTATTTTATCATGCTATAAAAAAATAATTATGGCAGTCGTTTATGTACCCAGTGGTACATATGAGCATTTTATATTTTATTAGTTTTTTCATGTAAAAAATATAATATAAATTAAATATGGTAGCTCTTAATAATATTAAATATTATTTTAATGTCAAATAACTTCAAAACAAAGAGCTTTTCAATGACTGGGTCACAAGCTACGGATTCGTAATTCGTTGACCTGGATTTGAATCATGATTTTTATTGGTGGACACAAGCACCACTTTATTTACAAATACGGTATAAATTTTCGTCGATGATTAGCACCGCAACGGCGGCATTTAATTTCATGACGTTAAAAATGAAAAAAAACTTTGTTATAAGCTTTAATAAAAAAAATATCAAGTTATTGATGAAGATTTGAAAATTCTTTAATAATCATGCACAATCTTCTATTGACATTGTATCGTTAGAGCATTAATAAAAGATTCATTTCTATTTTCTCAGATTTTCTATAATTTTATCTGCATTTAAATTTTTGTCAATAAAATTCTTCGAACTCATACTAATGTTCATCGTGTTATCAGAATTTTCCGCATTATCAAATACATCACTATCAATGCCAAATACATTTGAATCCTATTGAATGGTTTCGACGACACTGTCATCAAGCGTATGAAGCCAATTAAATATCATCATATTTCTTTCATATTTTGATAATTGTTTACCACGCTGACGTTCAACATCTTTGACTGTTAATACATGATCACGATTTGGTTTACGACCAGGTATTAATGCTGTCACTGCACTACTAGGAGGTAATGCTGCACCAGGTACTAATAATGTTACACCAGGATTTGTTTGTGCGGCTGAAGCTGCTGCTTCTAGTCTATCTAAATTAAATTCACTTTGTGAAAGTCGTTCCAAGGCTCGATACGTTACCAGCAATCTGTAAATAAAATAAACAAAATTTTTATTCTTTATTAAAATTATCCAAGTACATCGTTAAATTATCAATATTCTAGCTAAGCAGAAAAATGAGTTTAGAAGTTCTGAAAATGACTTTAGTAGTCTTCTTCCAACATAATAAAGAGACATGCTTGAAAAGATACTCCTAAAAATTCCAGTTATTTTTAAAAATAAAAATGAAAAGACTTGAATATTGTGTTGTGATTAAATATTTTCTTTCAAATACACTAATGTAATTATAGATATCTAGTTCGATACATTTTAAAAGCGTCATTTTTAATTAATTAATCAAATCTATTTAATATTAATTCATTATAGATTAATCTTTAGAGAATATATGTTTTTGATTAGAAAACGATCCTATAACATTGACTAATTAATGAAATATATACTTAAATAAGTTTCCCGATTGAGTTCTGACGTGAAAAATGATTTTCTTAATATCGCGTTACGACAGTGTAGAAAGGTTTTCACATTTGATTATGGAAAAGTTTTGTGGATGGCATAGTGTCAATTTTTTGAATGAAATATAATGAATAATGTCCAAATCAAACATTTTAATACACCCAACATAATTTCTTTTTCCTTATTATGTACTTCAACATGGGTGAATGTAGAAAGAAAAAATTTTAATAGTCGTTAAAAGCATTTTTTCAAAAGAATATAAATAAAAGAAATGTAAATAAAACTATATCAAGTGCAGATCAAGTTTGAAAGACCACGCGAAATCTATCATTTACAAGTGAAGTAATAAATTATTAACATAGCTGAACTTGTATTATTATTTAAGTATACAAACCTGCGTCGAATATAATTTTGCCGAACTTTCTTATTAAAGGATCTGACAAGATCTGCCGTTGTGAATGGCACAACAGTTGGATTAGCCATATTGGTTGGATGAACAGGTAACGAAGCACCACCATGGGGACTAGGCAATTGTGAAGTGCTTGCAACATCGCCGACTGCTACCCAAGTACTGCAAGAACGTGAAGCATGATCTAGTCTTGCTTGATCTAATAATAAACCATTTGTATGTGCTAAATCAAGTCCTTGCGATGATACTGCTGAGCGTAATCCTTGACCAGCTGTTGCTTCAGGACTGGGCAATTGTGAAACATCTGATGTACTAAAACTTTTTTGAATACCAAGAGCTGAAGATAATGCACCGCAACTACGTATCAACTCAGTTTCTTCCTCAAACCAAAGAATTTCTGGGATGTCTGCTGGTCTGTAAATTAATGATTAAATATTTAGTTGAATTTGTTAATATTTAATTTATTAATTGAAAGTTTTGGTTATTCAATGTAGTAGATACTTTTTAATTACTTATGTTTTACGTAATTATAAAAGATTTAAATCAATTAAAATTTAATAAGAAATGTAAATTGATTTTATATTAGTTCGTATTGAGTGCAATACTTGAACATTAAATAAATAGAGAGTTAATGTATAAACCAGATTAGTTTGCAAGGAATTCTCTAAAATTTATAACTTTAAACTGTAAAATAATCATATTTAATTCATACAATTATCCGAAGAATTCACTTTTTGTGAAATATGCCTCTACCTAGTATTCATTTATTAACGAAAATAAGTCTGAGATACTAGAAAAGATCTAAATTTGGAGGTTTTTTTTGGTAACTTTAAAAATTTTTGTTTTTTAAAGGTGGTTTTGGCAACTTTTAATAAAAATATAGAAAATATAGTAAAAAATATCAAGAAAAATATGTTGTAAGCTTTTAATTAAAATTTTAAAAGTATTTTGAAGAAATAAAAATTTAAAAAATTAAAAATTTAACATGAGTCCTACACGGAGAAAAATTCTATCGTAAAAATTACAAATTCCATAGAAAAAATTACTATTTTAGATAGTAGCTATTGGACATACTTTATATGTATAAAAATTACTATTTTAAATTGTAATAATTACTATTTCAAATAGTAATTTTTGTACATATAAAGTATGTCCCATGGTTACTATACCAAATAGTAATTTTTACGATAGAATTTTTCTCCGTGTAATGGAAAAATAGCATTTATGCTTATAACTTCCTGTTAAAATTATGAATTTTTATAAACCAAAAATGAAACTGTATATTTTTTTGTTACAAATTTAAATTATTCAAAAAAGTTAGTTGTCATCGATTAAATAAAATAGAGATTTGAAAAATTGACTATAATTTATACGATTAGAATGATACTAAATATATCCCAGAAATCATGAACATAATAAATAATTATAAACATGTTAAAACATGTAAAAATTGTCCAAGAAAAAAATAATGTCCTTTTTTGCGGGGTCCTGACTAGATATGGTCATAAACGCCGAAATCACCTTAAACGTCATAAGAAAAAAATTTCTTTACTGAATGCTATAAAAATTTTGTTAATTCCGCTCTAAACTGTGTTCGACTTCGATTTGTGTACTATCAAAAAAATTATACAAAGCATTATTTTACGAATTTGCAATTTTATAAAAATAAAAAAACTTTCTTAATTTTTTGAGATACCAATTGTTTATCTTAGAAAGATAAACAAAACGTGACCTCGATAACTAATGTGCCTCCTGTAGGAAGATATCTGTATGGTCTTCTAAAAAAATACAGTGCTTCTGCGCTTCTCTTCTAAAAAATTATCATTTTTAACGTTACACATAAACACTTAGTAGATAAAGTTGATTTAAGTTTTGTGCATTTTTATTAATGTTATTTATTAACATATTTTGTCCAGTATAAATTAAAATTTTGCGTCAGCTTTGCGAAACCAAATTATCCAATTACATGTAATTAAATATTAAGTCAGTATATTAAATTTATTCAGTATACAAGATTAACACGTTTTTTTAAGATTCAGCAATAACTTTTTTTTAATAAAATAAAAAACGTAACTTTTCTTGGTTCTTCTAGCGTAGTTTTCATTTTAAAGTTTTTAAAAAAAAAATTCGATTTTTCGTTTTTTGGTTTTTTTTTGTTTACTACTCGATGGATTTGCTTCAAAATTTGCATGGAATTTATTTGTGATTGCCCGGATAAAATAAATTTTTAAAAATTGATTTTCTTAGCTTAGTTTTAATTTTAGAGCATTTTGAAATTTAAAAAAAAAATGTTTCTATTTATTAAGCCAATAAAATCTTAAAAACTACTCGATGGATTTACTTCAAATTTTCCATACAATTCAATTTTTTGATGAACTGGTGCGGAAGATATTGAGAATTGGTTTTCTTAGCGTAGTTTTTTTTTTAGAATCATTTTAAGAATTTTAAAAAAATTTCGATTTTTCATTTTTTTTGTATTTTACGTTAACTACTCGAAGAATTTGTTCGAAAATTTGTATGGAACTTAATTTCGACTGCCAAAAGTATAAAAAATTTTGTAAACTAATTTTCTTAGCGCACTTTTAATTTTAGAGCATTTTTAAAATTTTTTTTAAAATTTTTATTTTTAATTTTTTTCTATTTTACGAAAACCATTCGATAGATTTGCTCCAAAATTTGTATGCGATTTATTCGCTACTGTCTGAAGAAAACAAGCTTTGGAAAATTAATTTTCTTAGCGCAGTTTTAATTTTAGAGCACTTTGAAAATTTTCAAAAAAAATTTTAGTTTTCATTTGTTTTCTATTTTGCGTAAACCATACTATAAATTTTCTCCAAAATTTTTATACAATTAATTCGCTATTGTCTGAAAAAAATAAGCTTTTGAAAACTTATTTTCTTAGCGTGGTTACAATTTTAGAGAATTTTAAAGATTTAAAAAAAAATTTCGATTCTTCTTTTCTTATTTTTTTTTATTTTACGTAAAGTACTCGATAGATTTGTTCTAAAAATTGCAGGGAAATTATTTGCGACTGCCAAAAGAAGGGAAATTTTCGAAAATTGATTTTCATAGCGTAGTTTTAATTTTAGAGCATTTTTAAAATTTTGAAAAAGAAATTTTGAAAAGAAAATGTTATTTATTTAACCAGTTAGATCTCGAAAATTACTCGATGGATTTGCTTCAAATTTTTTACACCATCTATGTTTTTGTATAACTAGACGGAAAGCTATTGAAAATTGGTATTCATAGTGTAGTTTTTTTTATAGAGCCATTTTAAGAATTTGAAAAAATTTTCAATTTTTAATTTTTTTTGTATTTTACGTAAGTTACTTGATGAATTTGAGATTTCCATGAGAATAATTTGCATCTGCCAAAAGAAGGATAACTTTTATAAACCGATCTTCTTAGCGTAGTTTTCATTTTAGAAAATTTTATAAATTTTCTTAAAAAATTTTCATATTTCAGTTTTTTTCCATTTTACGTAAAGTACTCGATAGATTTGCTCTAAAATTTGTATACAAGTTATTTGCTACTGTCTTTATAAACCAAGTTTGAAAAAAATAATTTTCTTAGAGTAGCTTTTTGATCACTTCTTTTGATTTCTGAGTAACTCTCGAAAATTTATAATAGTACTACTGATTTAGATGTTGACTTGTATTATTACATTCAATTAAGTATTTAAATATAATCATTATTAAATATTATAAATTAAATTGTTTTTTAATAAATGGAAAAAATATTTGAAGAAGAAGAATGAATTTCGTTGTCATCGTTTTTTTAAAGTACAAATTTATTAATAAATATTAATGTTAGACAATTTTTTTTATATTAAAATCACATTTAAATAAATATTAAAAAAATAATGAAACTCTAAGAGCTCTATGAGAAAGCATTCCGCCAAAGCACTTGGCAGCGTTTTTAAACTACGAAGAAATAAAATATGTTGATTCTATAAGCATGCAGCAAAAAAAATTTTTCGCCATACCTTGCCCGAAACTACGACTTTCGTCCCGGCGTCGAAAAACAAAAGTCATAGTTTCGGCCCGAGTATGGCGAAAAATAGTATACACTCCACGGGAGGTAAAATAGCGACCCCATAGCATATATTTGCTATGTGTTATGAGGTCGCTAAATTATATGTGCTATGGACTCGCCAATACTTTACCTCCCTTGGTGTGTAATATACTATTTTCAATTATTAAATTATATTATGAAACTTAAAAGTTCTTAAGAACTCTTCATATTCTTCGTAGAACCATACACCGCTATTGAGTAAAGTTTTCAAATTGAAGTTTTTTATTTGAAAATAACTTTTGAATATAATTTAACATTATTATTTTAATACTTTGCTGAACAATGATCAGTAATTGTATTAGAAAAAAATAAATATTTTTCATTTAACACATATTCAATAAGTAGCGCATTAGCATAATTTTAATTCGATAAGTAAAAAAGCACGCGATACTAATTAATATACTTTCATACCTTATTAATAAATTCGAACTAAATCTTTTCAAATAGCTTATTTAACCGAGTCTTTTTTTCAACTCTTAGTAAGATTTCGAAGAATCTTAATCCCGATTAAAAAAATTTGCGAGATGATGGCATTGAAACGCTCACGCTATGAACAAACAAACGTTTATGCGATGAAATAAACCATTGAAATATGTGAATATTAAAATTGACAGTAAACAACATAAATGCTTTGAAAATAAATTTAAAGAATAAATAAACGTTATCGATATCTATATAGTAATACACTCGTGAACTTTTTGCATTAATTTAATTAAGAATATTAAAAATAATTATAAAACAGCGTCAAAAAAATTAATGTATTTATAGCAAAATATATCGTGTATTAAAGCAATATGATTCCCGGAATATGAAAATAGTACTTCTGTCGATATGCCTTACTGGATACGGCTTTAATCTACTTACGTACACGTAAGTACTCTTATATCGTGCATGCGAGAATTCACAAGAACTTCCATTACGTAGGCTAATTTACTACTTTGTAAGAGGACTAAATAATATTGCTAAACACGAGAACAATATATTTTCTCGCACTCAGAGCGCAAAATACTATTTTGACCAGCTGTTGTGAGGGAGCAAAATACCTCTTTGCCTCCCTAGGGAGAAAAATGAATTCGAACTTATAAAAGACTCGAGAATCTAACCCGATATCTTTATACGCTAGCCAGTATGTGTAACTCGATACTGTAACCCGTTATCTTTATAGCCAGTCAAATATTTTACTTTGGATTGTGAATTCTGTGAATTGCAAAATTCTCCGAATTGCAAGGGGTAGAAAAATTTCTTGGAAAAATTCGAATAAATTAATAACTGTTTTCAAACTATTTAGTATTTTTTTAGTATCATTAATTTAATAGTTATATTGCTCATCACATCAGCCAAGTGCTCAACCCCAAATCATAAATTCTTAGAAGTTAAGGGTGGACAAATTCCACGAAAAAGTTTATAGCTGCTTTCAATTCGTTCGTTCAGTGTCAGACGTACCTTGCTCGTCGCATTAAAGAAATTCTTTCATTTCACGTTTTGTGTATGTTTTAAATATATGTGAATATTAAAAAATGAATAACGAATCAGAATCTGATAGTAAAAGTGGAGTGCCCACAGAAATACTTGAACAAGCAAAGATGATTACTTTAAATTTGCTACCGTAAAAGTCTAAAATGAAATATACAGCTACGTATAACGAGTTATTTTGAAGAGTTGTCAAAACATGTATGAAATTAAAAATAATATTTTTAGCGCTCTTCGTGTGAGAAAATAGTATGTGCAACGCGGGAGCATATAGGTGTTTGTCGACTCGTGCGATTTGTCGCTTTCGCTACGCTCAAGCGCCAAACTCGCACTCGTCGGCAAACACCTATTTTGCTCCCTTGTTGCACAATGTACTATTATTTGTACAAATAAAAAATTTAAAGTTCACTAAGTTTTCTTTGTCTTTAACTCTTAAAGGGCCAGGATTTGAGAGGTCAGTATCTCCATAGAAATGAGGAAAAAAGTCCCCCGCTTTTGATCAAACTATTACCAAATGTCGACGAGTTATTGGTATGACGCTTCAAAGCATCATCCCGGCCCTCTAAGGGTTAAGCTGATTTTCTTCGTTAATTAAAAAATTTTTTACGTAAATAATGAACTGTCTTTTATGAATATATTAATGTACTTAAAAATTATGAATATAAAATTTAATTTTTGAGGAGGGACTTTAAACTTGCGATAAAATTTGTTTTTTTTATATGGTTACTCAGGAGTAAAACGTCGTTTTCTTTAATGATATTATACGTTTGACGTCACTGCTTTATGCGTAATACAATCGCTTCCCTTGTCTCATAAAAAAATGAAAAAAATGTTCCTTCGCATTAAATATAAAAATACTTGGGATGCCAAGCATTTTATGCTTGTTTAGCAAATGGTTTATTGTAAAATCTACTCGGAATTTCATACATTTTTTTAATATTAAATTTTTAAATAATCAATGCAAAAAGCGAACTTACAAAACTTAACTAATTTTCTAGTATAAAGGTAAATTGTATATAGCTTTAATCTATAAATAATTTTTTAATGAATATCAAAGATTTTAACAAAACATTTTATTTATAGTAATTATTAATTTACACTAATATATGCAAAATAAGTACAGTAATACTATAATGATTACTAATTATTTATTATGTGCTACCCATATCGCGACTCTTCAATGTGCTACCCATATCGCGACTCTTCAAAAATCCGACCTCATTGAGTATCGGTTGATTGTTGGTCACAAAAGTGGCTTGACCATCCATCCATCGGTAGTCAAAGTTTTCGGTATGGTGGGTCTGACAGTCTAGCCTGATGTAATGTGTTAAACGGGTACCGGGCTAGACTCCCTCGAATTCACCATATAAAAAGGTTAATCATATAGAGGACAAAATCCTTTATATATTAATCTTTTAAAAAAAAAAAAAAAAAAAAAAAAAAAAAAAAACTAATTATTTATTAAAGGAAACATTAATATAGCTAAATTTAATTAAAGGATAAGGAATTTAATTTAGAAAATTTAGAAATATTTTGTTTAAACAATTTGAATTTCAAAACGATTCCCGTATAAGTTACTTTAACAATTAAAATTTTTTTATAAATATGTCGCATTACTATTAAATTCTAAAAGTTAAGAAATTACTTTATCTAATGAAATTTGAAAATTTTGTCATAAAAAAATCATACTTCATTTCATTATTCTAGAAACTTTTAACATTAAATAATATGACTTTTTAAGAACTTAATTTTGTACTTTAAAGTTTTACCATTGAAATTAATTTACTTGGTTATAACAAGAATACTTATATCAAATACGAAAATTTTCAATTTAGTCAATATAATATTAGAATTAAAAAAAAGTATATTACAGTGAATAATCAAAATGTACACTACACATATCGTGATGTGTAAAAAATACTATTTATTCATTGTCAAATGTAATCTCTTCATTATTAACCCTGAGTTCATGAACAATCATGCAATTAGTTAACATCTAATCTGCAAAATGTAAAATTTAAATTTAAACTTGTGCTTTCAAGACTTTATTACTGTGCTTTCAATACATAAAATATTGAGGTCGTCAGTGGCTCATTCGGTAGAGTTATGGATTTGTAATCTCGAGGTACCGAATCCGAATCTCACTCTCGGCCGATTGATATAAGCATCACTGTACATACAGGTGCTTTGTTTACAAATACACTTAAAACCTCCGTCGTTGACCAGCGTCAAAATGATAAGATAAATACAACGACGTTAAATCCTCTTTTCCTCTTTTAAAAAAACGATGGCCGGATGTTGTGAAACATTTTATACTAAGAACGTGATTGATGCGTTGAATAGAATCATATGATTGGCGAAAAACGAGATTTGATTTACTATAATACGCTTAAATAAAATCATCGATTTAGAATTTAATAATAAAAATCATTGATAAAATAATTAAATTATAATTATTGAGTTATAGTTTGATTTTTTAAATAAAATTATTAGTATAAACATCGCTAACTTCCGCTTACAAAAATTCCTTTTGTGTGAAGTAGTCGAGAGTGCGAAGTACCGCTCTATATTCATTTGTTATTGCATATTTCAAATTAGAACATGGTAACAATTCTATGCCATTTACTTCTGAATTCTCTTTTTAAAAATTGTACTATAAAATAGTATATTAAGCAATAAAGAGTACCCCCCGTTAAGATAGGTATAATGCCCTCCCTCATGTATTTTAAAACTAATATTTTTTTTTGTTTTTATACTAATTAAGATTAGGTTTTGTTATATTTATAGTTTCCTAACACATACCCTAACCTCAACATAACCTAAAAATCACTTTTTCATAAAATTTTTTTTTCATCTGGAAGGATGAATGATATTAATCCCGCGAAAAACATATGACTAGGTCTTAGCACTCTCTTCAACTGTGATTTTTTGCGAGTCCTAGAAAGCAGTTTTTCTAACCTAAAAATAACATTTAAATCATAAAATCTCCGTAACTTTGCTCTGGGAGGGGCTACAAGTAATTTTCTGGGCTTAAAATTTGTATTTTTAAAAAACAAATAAAGTTTATGATGACCAAAAATTCGATTCTGGCATGGCGCCATGGCGAAAAACTCGAAAAACCATTTTTTCATAGGTTTTCTGTCGATTATTGGTCTCTAGCAACTCACAAATCATTTTTAAAGAAAAAAAAATAGCTTCATTGGATTCTACGTGAAAAAATACATTGAAAATGTGCATGATTACTTTAGGAATACTTGGATGCTGTTACAAAACAATTAAAAAAATAAAATAATTCTAAAATTATTACATAGCTACTTTGCGTCGTTGCTGCATTTTATGTTTTTATGACCTTGGTCATCTCTTTAGAGTCTCAAAGCTACTATTCAATGTATCCATAGGCAAATTATGTCCACTACACCCGAAAAACAGAGACAAATACTAGACAGATAACGTTAACTCCTATATATACATATATATATATATATATATATATATATAGTATATATAGTTACCTAACATGTTTTCTGTCCTCCATAAATCACGAACTCGGTAGATTTGAACAAATAAATGATTCTAATTAGGTTCCAAATTCAAAAATTAAAAGATCATCATCTCTTTAGAGTCATAAAGCTACTATTTACAGCCAAATTACGCCTATTGCACGCTAAAATAAAATTTTTAAACATAACTGAAGTAACGGTCGTATCATCTGTCTTTTTGTATTACAGTAGACTCTGGATACAAGAGAATCAACGGGCCTTCAGGAGAGGAATTTTCTTGAAAATTCTTTCATACAAAAAGTCCCCAACACGCTTGAGTCAAGAGTGATACCCACACCTACTGTTTTGTTGTGTGAGTTGTATCCAACATGCGTGTATATTCTGTCTCTCTCACTTTCATAGTGGTGGGATAACGCAAATACTTAGGCTCACGCCCATATTTAGAAGAAAGAGCTCGAAATCTCTTATATCGCAATCTCTTGTATCGAGAGATCACTGAATCATTAGAGACACAAAGACGGAATAAGGTTTTAGTAACAATCGTGTTGGGTCTATAAATTCGAGCCTGAAAGTACACTTCTATGTAAGCATTTATATTCTTTGTTTTAACTGCCACAATTATGATTTGTCTTCAGGCCATTATACGCAAAAAATAGAGTAGCAACCGATATAAGAAATACATTGCTTCTACATATATGAGAATCAAGCGCGTTGTTTCTAGCAACAGCTCACTATTCTTTGTATATATATATATATATATATATATATATATATATATATATATATATATATTGTTACTAAAACGTTATTCCGTCTTTGTCTCTCTAATGATTCAGTGATCTCTCGATACAAGAGATTGCGATATAAGAGATTTCGAGGCTCTTTCTCCTAAATATGGGCGTGAGCCTAAGTATTTGCGTTATCCCACCACTATGAAAGTGAAAGAGACAGAATATACACGCATGTTGGATACAACTCACACAACAAAACAGTAGGTGTGGGTATCACTCTTGACTCAAGCGTGTTGGGGACTTTTTGTATGAAAGAATTTTCAAGAAAATTCCTCTCCTGAAGGCCCGTTGATTCTCTTGTATCCAGAGTCTACTGTAATACAAAAAGACAGATGATACGACCGTTACTTCAGTTATGTTTAAAAATTTTATTTTGGCGTGCAATAGGCGTAATTTAGCTGTGAATACATCGAATAGTAGCTTTATGACTCTAAAGAAATAATGATCTTTTAATTTTTGAATTTGGAACTTAATTGGAATCATTTAATTGTTCAAATCTATCGAGTTCGTGATTTATGGAGGACAGAAAACATGTTAGGTCTCTTACAAGCTAAAAAAGAACACTAAAAAGAATAGTTACAGGAATAGATAAACATTGGTTTTTTATCTATGTATAAGAAAAATAATTTGCGTTTCCTAAGAACAACCCACTATTCCTTATGTATATACGAGGGATAGCAAGTTATTCCACATATATATATATATATATATATATATATATATATATATATATATATATATATATATAGGAGTTATAGTTATCTGTCTAGTATTTGTCTCTGTTTTTCTGTACAGTGGACGTCATTTGCCTATGAATACATTGAATAGTAGCTTTGTGACTCTAAAGAGATGACCAAAGTCATAAAAACATAAAATGCAGCAACGATGCAAAGTAGATATGTAATAATTTCAGAATTATTTTATTTTTTAATTGTTTCGTAACAGCATCCAAGTATTCCTAAAGTAATCATGCACATTTTCAATGTATTTTTTCACGTAGAATCCAATGAAGCTATGTTTTTTCTAAAAATGATTTGTGAGTTGCTAGAGACCAATAACCGACAGAAAACCTATGAAAAATGGTTTTTCGAGTTTTTCGCCATGGCACCATGCCAGAATCAAATTTTTGGTCATCATAAACTTTATTTGTTTTTAAAAATACAAATTTGAAGCCCAGAAAATTACTTGTAGCCCCTCCCAGAGCAAAGTTATGGAGATTTTATGATTTAAATGTTATTTTTAGGTTAGAAAAACTGCTTTCTAGGACTCGCAAAAAATCACAGTTGAAGATAGTGCTAAGACCTAGTCATATGTTTTTCACGGGATCAATATCATTCATCCTTCCAGATAAAAAAAAAATTTTATAAAAAAAGTGATTTTTAGGTTATGTTGAGGTTAGGGTGTGTGTTAGGAAACTATAAATATAACAAAACCTAATCTTAATTAGTATAAAAACAAGAAAAAATATTAGTTTTAAAATATATGAGGGAGGGCATTTTACCTATCTTAACGGGGGGTACTTTTTAGAAAATACAGATGTTATGAACTTTTTAGCTTATAACAATATCATAAAATATTTATCTATGAGCCTGGCAAGTAATTTGGTAAATTTAAAATAAGATTTAAAATATTTCGGAATATTTTAAAATAGATAATAAAAAAACCGATAAGTAATACAATTTCGATAGTATAATTTAGTATATAAAATATTTCTAGATTGACAGCTTGAAAATTTTTTTTCAACAATATAGTATAATATTTGCCTAAAATATACTATTTTTAAAAATTTGTTTATTTAATTTCAAAATTCAAATTGAATGACGCTTAGAATAAACAGTTTTTCTGCAAAGTAAAATTAAAAATCTTTTGTTTGAAAGAATGATATAATAACTATAATTAAGAAAATATAAATTAGAATTTTATTTTTATTTGTATTTTAAAAATAGGAACGATATACATATCGTTAAGAATTGATTTGAACTCTTTTATTTTCTATATATTTTATGGATTTCATATTGTTGAAAATATTAATTTTTAAATAACTTCATTCATTAGTTACTGAGAATTTAGGATTCCAATATTATATATTAAAATTTTTCTGGTACCAGAAATTAAAAATTCATAAATGCTAATGAATAAATTTATTTAAAAATTTATACCATCTAATGCATTTCTTTTCCTGAAATTTTGCATTAAAATGTGGAGATAGTCAATATTTATGAGTGTAGGTGTAGTGTCCGTTTTATGTGTGAAATTGAAAGTGATGATAAAATTGGAAAAGTCGTTTTTATAAACCACATCACATTGTTAAAAACAGATGTTTTTCATCATGGATAATTTTACATGACTATGTCAACTGCTCTGATACATTAGTATATAACATCAATTTCTTTACTGATACTGTTACACTGTAAGTCACTTTCAAGGTTTTTCTCAATGTAAAAATAAAAATTCAGTAACATGTAAAATGATTCACCTTAGTTACTTTTGTAATCGTAATCATAGACGTCGAACAGCATCGTATGTTATTTGGGTGCTTGTGTTCAATGAATGAGAGAATGATTTTACGTCGATATCACCTCTTTTTGGGGTGATGAATTAAAACTATCATAAGCTTCATCATTGAATCAGCAAATTCAGTTGTGATCAATGTAATTAATCATACAATTATAGCATGATTAAGAATCAATGATCTTTTATATGAAAATGATTTACAGTGTATTAATAGATATGAAATTATTATTATTTAATAATGAACAGAAAATAATAACACTATATTAAGAGTCAATCATTAAAAATTTATATACATTTAGATTAGATATAGGGCGCGCTTGCGCGCATGGATTTTCTAGTAAAGTTAAAAAAAATCTTGGCTTTTCTGTTTTGAGGTTCTTTTTTAGTTTCTAGGTTCTTCTATAAAACATTTTTTCATCTATTTGACTGTACGACGTAGACGACGTTGTGCTTTGTTATTTTTTAAAATTTTAATCATGTGACTTGTCTTATTTAGGCATTTTGAACTCGAAAAGGGACACAAATAAAGCCGAAACGTCGTTCCGGCGATAAATAATAAAAAACTTCCACCTTGCTCGTATTCCAAGTTGTCGGTGTCCATTTATTTAATCAATATTATCTCTAAGGAGTATTAATAAATCACCTTCTTCAAATAAACAAAATAGAAAAAAGATATTTTATAAAATTGTAGCGATCAAAATATATTTTATGTGTATGTGTATTCAACATAAGAAAGACTAGTCTGATTTTGATTTTATATTCATTTTTTTTCCTTTTTTTTCCTTTTTTTTTGAAATGATGGTGACTTTTTTAAAAACTCAAAATATTTTTTCGTAAATAATTTCATACGAGAATTTTTATGTTAGTTAATTGCAATTATTATGATTATCTTAACAATTTAACGTTTTTGTTGAACATGGTAAAAATGTGAATGCTATACAAATTTTATTAATTATCTTTTTAAATTTTGTATTTTTGGAAAGAATATTATGATAGTACTATATTTAGTACTTGTTAAAAGTTTCTTGGTGTGGAGAATTATTGATTTTAAAATATACATAGAAATTCTGAAAGATAAAATTATGAAAATTAAAAAATCATTAAACTTATAAATTATTTGAAAAAAATTATTTATGTCAAGAAAGTCATTGAAATACTTGTTTACAAATTATACTTATTGTTCAAAAATTTACGCAAAAATATGAATGGTCATGTTAGAGCACCATTTTAGATAAATTTCATTTTAACGGATCATTTACTTCGTTTTTATATAATGAAATCGGCCATAATAGAAATCATTGATTTGTGAGTTATTTAAAAAAGAAAATATTCTGTTAACATAGTCCTAATGGCAGTTTTCTAGCAGTACTCTAATTATAGCAGAATAATTTCATTGAAATATTTATCATACTTAATTATTTATAACTCTTATACACATCGAAATTTATCCTACCATATCAAAACTAAAGTCGAGCTCAAACTAAAAGTTTCTATGTAAATTCATTCATTATAAGTTTAACGTTTTACCTTTTCCTATTCTATACGAACCGAAGTATGGGTCAAAAAGTCTGAAATTGAATATTTCCGGTCTTTTATCATATATTTTTGACCAAGTCAATTATAACTTATTATAGTTTTATCCAAACTTGAACTGCTTTGTTTTTCTTGTCATTTATTTAGCTTGAAAGTAAGTAAATTATAATTTACGAAAATTCATGTACACTCTGCACATTAGTTCCAGCAAAAAGTATTCTTATTTGCATAAATTAACAAATAAATTATAAATTAATAATTCTCGAAAAGTTGGAACTTAACAAATAAAATGCTGAAAATAATTTTTAATGCCTTCTAAACCTTTAATAACCTTGATCATGACTTCTAAAAAATTGATTATGACTTAAATAACAAATAAAATATAAATTCTTAAACTATTGTTATTTATGTAGCCAAGTTAATAAAAAACGTTGCATGTATACATATCTCTTTGAATTCGTATTTAGCTAGTTAGGTGGTATGTTCAAGTAGCACGACCACATCTGACATGATTACATGAGGGACCGAATTGAATTTCTGTTGCAAAGCATTTACTAACAATTAGGGCAAGCGCGAGACCGGTAAATAAGCGTGTACATGTTCAAGAGTAAATTCATATGTGTTTTGCTATTTATACATTGAAGAACGAGGTACGTTAATGTAATATTGCATGTATAGCCCCGTGGTGGTGTATTTATCAAATGCTTGTTAGGTATAATTTTGTTTCGAGTAGTTTATAGAAACAGAAATGTACTTTGCTATACGTTATTGAACAAAATGTTTGCAATGCAGCTACGGAAACAAGCTTTCAAACAATTTATATAATATTTAGATAATAATTTTATTCGAAATATAAACAATATCATTTAAGAATTCGTCAAAATTTTGATTTTTCGAGATTAGAAATTCGTCTCTGAATATCTGATAACGTATTGACTAATTTTTAAAAGATAAGGAAAATATCTTCTTATGTGCAATTTTAATCTCAGACAGTTTTTCAAAATTATATTAAAATTTTGTATTTTTAGTCAATTATGAGTAACTTGCCGAATAATTAATTGAATTGCAATTTCATTAATTATTCGCCAAGTAGCTAATTAGAATCGCAATGATAGCATAAATACAACGACGTTAAATACAATAAAATAAAAATAAAATATAAATATAATAAAAATAAAATAAAATAAAAATAAAACTTTTCAAAAAAAATTTGTAAATTTAAAATTTTTAATTGGCATTTTAATATGTATTTGTATAAATTATATAAATTTTTCACTCACAAGAAGAGTGTCAGGGTATTGGGACACAGATTTTGCTCAAATTTTTGGAAATGATTTTGAATGTAAAAACATGAAAGAAGCCAAGTCACTAGACTCTAACGCTCAATATTTCCCTAGTTACAGGCAATTAAAGAAAATCACTATAAAAATTACTAGATTTTCAAACGCTAATAGTTCTTTAGCATGAATAGCTAGAAGCTCAAAACTTTTTTAAAATGAAAGCTGAGTTAAAATCCTTTAAAATCAAGGAGCGCGGGAGCGCTCCGGAGACAAGTATGAGTTTGAATGTATAAAAGCCTGACAAGCGACCACGTTCCATTATACATTGATATGAGTATTCGAAATATTAGATTTGTTCTTATAAGAAATGTATATCCTTCATACAGGACTTTTAAGCAAAATTCCAAAGTATTTTTTAATTAGTATATAATTTTAAAAGTTTCGTTTTAAAAGATTATTTCATTTTGAAGATATTGAATAATATAAATATTTTGGATAATTTTTTGATTTTTTTTTTGTCTTCAGATCTCACTTCCGGTTTCCACAATTTCGATATCTCGACTCGATCGCTTCGATTATATATATGTGATGATGACATATATTTTTGGTTATATTATTTTTTATTTATTTTTGTTGGTTATATATTTTATTTTATTGGTTAGTTTAAATAATGTAAAGGAAGCATCAGATTTTAATTACGCACTTCTTGATGAACTTGTACGCGGTGTTTTACTAGCAGGCATGGATCAGATATTAAAACGAAGGGATTTTGAATTTAAAAAAGGGCGTTTTACAACATCTGATTATTCATTGGTTACAGAGTAAGTATAGATATACTTAATAAAACTTTATGACGTTAACTTTGTTACATCAATTTTGTAATTGAATTCTTGCAACCAGAAGTCATTGTTATGGGTTTTCACCCTTACACAATTAATTAATAAATAAATAAAAATAAAATATTTAATTTATAGACTATGGATGGAAAGGAATGTATAGGTGCTATAGTCTGCAAATTTGATATTCACAGAAAAGTGACAAAGCGCGGTTATATATAGCCATGCTTGCCGTCGACGTGAAATACAGAAAGCGCAAAATTGGCTTGAATCTTGTGAGACGTGCGATTCAGGCAATGATTGAAGATGATGCCGATGAAGTTGTACTTGAGACTGAGATCACCAGTCATCCAGCTCTTCGATTATACGAGAATCATGACTTTGTACGCGATAAGAGATTATTTCGTTACTACATAAACGGAGTTGATGCTTTAAGACTCAAGCTCTGGCTCAGATGAAATTCGTCCATACGCTCGTGCCAGTAGGGATTTAAAGACAATTGTGTTGATATTGAAAAGAAAAACCGTATGGAATCTTACATCTTTATTAAACATTAATCGACTGCGATATTTTTTTATTCTTTTCTTATGAAAGTTATCTCTACGGTTGCGATGTAACTACGTAGACGAGAAAGTATCCTTTCGACTTTGTTTTATTATTAATTTTCTTTTTGTTCTGTACAATATATTGAAATCGTATTATTGACAGTTCAAATTCTGCCATGATCTCCGATATTGATAACCGCTTTTAATCAAACTTCTATTAAAATGAAATGAATTTACTTATATAAAGTTTAATACACGATAATCACTTATTTTTTTTGTAATTTTTTATTAACAATCTAGAAATTAATCGAATATAAATCGCTAGACGATAAAACATCTTTTCTTTCTAATAACGTGAAAATCTTCAACTTGATATTGAAAATCAAGACTGACCTCGATATGGCAGTCGCGCTCTAGTGCAGTGTTTTGATGTGATGAAATTTAGAAAAAAAAAATACTATGAGATACTAAAAATGAAGCAGCTTATAAGATGATGAAACGATCGTTAAATTATTATGCAAACTTCAAATAAACATGTAAAGTGATAAAAAATTGTCTAATATTTATATATTATATTTAAAAGTGTCATGGAAAAAAGGAAAGAAATGTAATGATTTATGGAATTTAAAAATTCCTAATTAACTAGATGCGCAAAGAAAAAATCAAGAATCGAATGCACCTTCACTGTCTATCTGACGTACACTTTGTATGATAAATTATGCAAAACACAGATCATAATGTAATTATTAAAAAATATGTAAGAAATGTTGATACATTAAAAAAATTAATTACATAAACGTTTAATACTTAATCAATTATTTCAAAGTAATAATTTTTATAATTATTGAAAAATATAATTTTTTTTAAAATAAAGAATAATTTACAATATTATAACCAATATTAGGAAGATGATAGCTTTTTAATTGTTAAAATCAATTATTGTATATTTATTATTATTAAATATTTTCACTAGTTTTAAAAATATGTGCATAACTGAAGTGCTATTGTGAAGTTGTTGAAAAATAAAATTCGAACGGAATAGTTTAAAATGATAATTAATTTTTGATATTTTTTAGAAACAAAATGAAGATTCAGATGTAGCCAAAGTATTATTACACATTGAAGGGAAAAACAATGTTTATTTATAAATTTTTAAAATAATTTCCTTAGTTAAAAGTTTCAAAGATTTACTCACTTATTAAAATTTTAAAATATCTATTAAAAATAGTTAAAAATACATAAAAATTGTTTTCTTTTAACTACTATAAGAATCAAGTTGAATCACTTCAGTATTTATTTGATATTACTTTTCCATGATCTTCAAAATTAACTTAAAAAATTAATATTAATTTAATGTATAATAAAAAAAAAATAAATTGAATCAATTAAACAAGAGAAAGTTCTGAAATCATTCAGAAGATAGACAAGAATATATTAATTTGTGGATCGATAAGTACATTTCATTTCAAAACTTACTTTCTGCGAAAGTATAAAATAAGACAAGTATGAGTTTGTTTTCCATCTCCTAAAAATGAATTTAAACTTTCATCAAGGGAATGATAATCAAAGAATCAAACAAGAGAAAGTTATGAAATCACTCAGAACATAGACAAGTATATAAAAGCAAAACTGAAATATGTTTTCATAAATTAACAATCTCTTATTTGATAAATAAAATATTTAATTCAAATAAAGCCAGCTTTATTTGTAAAAAATAACCATAAACATACTTGGCAGCCCCTCTTCTTTATGGTTTAAAATGCTGCCATCGCATAATTATTTTCAATGATAAGTTAATCTTTTAATATCAGTTAAAATAATACATAAAAAAAATTGAGTATGAAATTAGTACTTTTGCTGATACTCTTTTAATTATTATGATATCATATAATTTCAAAATAAATTTTTAGCATGTATTAATAGACAAACCCTTCATTTTATAAATCTTTCACAGTATGGTACTACACTTATGAAATTTTATATTACTTTTAATAAAATAGTGCCTTCTATATGTCATTATATTATCTTTTCATCATTTTTAATGTAATGGCTAATATGATTTACTATAAATATATGTTTATAATTAATTAAATGAATAACTACATCATTTACAGCCAAAGGACATTGATGCATATAGAACAGCGTAAAACAAAAATTATTATTATTTAATTAAATTATATAATTAAAATTAATAAATTATAAAAATAAATTATCAATCTATTGGATTATTGCATAATTATTGGAAATAATAATGGCAGCATTTTAAACCATAAAGAAGAGGGCTGCCAAGTATGTTTATGTTTATTTTTTTTACAAATAAAGCTGGCTTTATTTGAATTAAATATTTTATTTATCAAATAAGAGATTGTTAATTTATGAAAACATATTTCAGTTTTGCTTTTATATACTTGTCTATGTTCTGAGTGATTTCATAACTTTCTCTTGTTTGATTCTTTGATTATCATTCCCTTGATGAAAGTTTAAATTCATTTTTAGGAGATGGAAAACAAACTCATACTTGTCTTATTTTATACTTTCGCAGAAAGTAAGTTTTGAAATGAAATGTACTTATCGATCCACAAATTAATATATTCTTTTGTAGTTACAACATATAAAAATATTATTTTTTTTTTAAATTATAAAGCAATGAAAATTATACCAAATTTTAGTATTTATTATTAATTAATGTTATGAAGAGGAGCTTTAGGTCCAATTTTCATTGCTTTATAATTTTGGAAAAAAATAATATTTGTATATGCTGTAACCACTATTTCGAAAGGATTTTAACTCACTAGGAGAGTGTCACACCTCCGGATCACGGATTTTGCTCAAACTTCGGGATAAGTTTTCAGATGATAAAAAAGTTAATAAATCTAAAAAAGTTACTAGATTTTTAAACACATATAGTTCTTTAGCGTCGATAGCTACAAGCTTGAAACTTTTTTAAATTAAAGCTGAGCTCAAATCCTTTCGAATTAGTAGTTATAGCATGTAAAAATATTATTTTTTCCCAAAGTTAGAGCGTAATAAGGATTGGACCTAATTTCAGCTTTTATTATTAATTAATGTTTTTAAAAGAAAAATCAGGTCCAATGTTTATCACGCTCTAACTTTGGGAAAAAATAATATTTTGATATGCTATAACTACTATTTCGAAAGGATTTGAGCTCAGCTTTCATTTAAAAAAAGTTTCAAGCTGCTAGCTATCAATGCTAAAGAACTATATGCGTTTAAAAATCTAGTAACTTTTTTAGTGATTTTCTTTAATTGCCTATAACTAGGGAAATATTGAGTATTTATGACTATAACTTTAGCTTTTACCATATTTTATCATCTGAAAACTTATCCCGAAGTTTGAGCGAAATCCGTGATCCGGAGGTGTGACACTCTCCTAGTCAGTTTTCATTTTAAAAAAGTTTTAAGCTTCTAGCTATTAATGCTAAAGAACTATAAGCGTTTGAAAATCTAGTAATTTGTATAGTGATTTTCTTTAATTGCCTATAACTAGGAAAATATTGAGTGTTAGAGTCTAGTGACTTGGCTTCTTTCATGTTTTTACATTCAAAATCATCTCCCAAAATTTGAGCAAAATCTGCGTACCAATACCCTGACACTCTCCTTGTCAGTCATGGCTGAAAACTTTTATGCTTTCTACTCGAATGAAATAATGCATTAAAAATTTAATTATTTGATATATAGAGATGAGCTTTCGAAAGTTTAATTAAAATCGATCGACCAATTCTCTTACTGTTGGTATATAGGTTTAATTTTTATGTTTTTTAAATTCTTACTTTTTGCTAAAAAAAAAAATGGTGTGCTTAGAACGTCCAATAGAACTGATAACTTTTATTATTTTAAATTATAGTTATTGTATGTGAACTAGTTTTTAAAATACTATATTTTAAGTATTTTTTATTGGGCAACAGTATAAATTGCTCGGTAAAATTAGAAATTGACAATTAAATAGTTCGTATATGTTTTAACTTAACACGAAATACAATTTCTTTGGCGTGTGTAACGACCCCTGGAATAAATCAATAAATAACATTATGTATGCATACATATTTCACTAAAGTCAAAGTTCTTAATTTTATCAATTTTAGAATGTAGTCGGCATAAAAATAATCAAAAATAACGTTTTTTTATTTTAATTATAAGCTTTCATTAAAAATATATAAAAATATATATATTTAAAAAGTATAATTCTAATTTATAAAAAAGCACAAAATCGTGATTAACTATATTTTTACACTAAATCATTAGATATCGTTGATACTCGTTCAATTCAATCAAGTTTTCACTTAAAAAATTTTTTTCATAATATAATTTAACAATTCCGTAGTTTTATACATATTTTAAATAAGCAAAAATATTTAAATTATTTAAATTTATTTTCGCTATATTTGTTGCATTTAGAATATATTTTATATGATGATAAGTAACCAGCTGATAAATTTAAAGATCTTGTGAAATTTGGAGACTTTGAACTGACGCTTCAAACCTTGCGACAGATATTATAAATGGAATCAAACATTAAGTCTTAAACGAAGTTAATTCACTCATATACGAATGCATTCTTAATTTTATAACAAAGTCTATATGAAATTAAAATTGTTTGTTTAATTTCACTATATGTTTACCAACTTCTTTTATTTCAGATTCTTTGTAAAGTTATGAATTCGCATATTTTCAATTATAAAGCAACAGTTAGTCAATATTACAGATTTCTTTAATTTTTTTTCTAATGAAAAATTAGATACATAAAAGGAAGCAAATAATATTCAAACTATACTACAAGAATCAAAATGTTTCTACGGCTCTGCTTTTTTCCACTCCACTTAAAATTATTAACTTCACTACCGTGAAGGACGTAATTTCTGATCACTTAGGAGGTATTTCTGATCACATATTTACATGTAAAAAAGTAAAAGTATATTTCTTTTTCACACAAACGAAGCATTTCTTACGCTCAATCTATTTTTTCTCATAAATTAAAAAAAAGTTTTACCTACTAAAATCTTATAGATTATGATTTATAATAAATAATGATCAGAAATTACGCCCTGATCAGGAATTACGTCCTTTACGGTATATGTAAGAAAACAAAATTTCATGATTAAAAATTTCGAGATTAAAAAAACTTTAGTGAAATAAACAGGATAAAGTAAATCGAACTTTATTATAAAGTTGCTGAAATCAAGAATGCGATTATTTAAATGTCAATTTACAATTTTAAGTTGCAAAAGTAATTTAGATTTTCAAAACAAAGATAAAAGCTTTTGGGTGACAAGACCGTTTTTAGTATACTTCGAGCTTTGCTATACTAGTTAGACAGTTGCGACTGGAAAGAAAACCACACATACGCATAAACAAATATATAGTAATATAACGAGAAAAAAAACTATGAAACCTTTTTCTTTTTCATCAACAAAGTTTACATAAGCTCTCACTTGCACTCATACATTTTCTATCTGAACTTTCCCCGTAAGCTTAATACATGTGTGTACAAGTATCAACATTAAATTGAGTATTACATTCTAATTTCCAGATCTTTCTTTGTGATTGGCAAGGTGATTGGTTTACATTATCAATTTTTACGAGCTTAAACTTAATCTTTAGGGCTTTTATTCCATAGTAGTATACAATCCCTAAGAAATTATCCTAAAAAATTATTTTTGTAATTATTTCATTTATTCTTGTTAATTATATATTAGTTTTTAAATTTATAAAATTTATAAAATATAGAATAAAACTCTAATTTTTGGTAATTAATCTATAAATTGAATAATAGATACATATTTAAAATTTTATTTAAATAAGAATTAGTAAAATAAAATTATCAAATTCATTATTCCATTAAAGATATTTTTGATGGGAATCAGAGTATTTTTACAAGTTTTATCACTAATTTTTTATCAAATTCTATATTATAACATCACAACTGTGAGAAGTCGTTAGTAGCTCACTCGGTAGAGTGATGGATTCATAATCTCGAGGCCTCGAATTCGAATCCCGCTCGCGGCAATCGATTGATTCAAGGATCACTGTATAACGATACACATGCTTTGTTTACAAACACATTGATAACCTCCGTCGTTAATTAGCATCATAATAATAGCATAAATACATCAACGTTAAATAATAATATAAAATAAATGACAACTAATGCTATCATATACCACTTCATAAAAATGTTATATTGTACTTTATCGAATGGATGCATCTCATTAAAAATTAATCTAATGAGATAAGTTTCGTAAATAAGAATGCATAAATTTTTGCATAAATGTTTATTTATATAATATATAGATCATTTTAATTATATACTTTTATAAACTAGAAGTATGTGAAAAAAATTAATAAATATTATGTTAGCAGCTGTTACAGACTTTTCTCGAAATTCTATTTTTTTGTAACATAAAATACACTTAAGCATCCTTTTAATTCCACGCCCATTTAATCTTAATCATTCAACATAATTCTGAATTACGAGCGACTCAGACTCTCCAATTATCAAGTTCGTTCCTTCCACGTTACCCAGGTAAACTTTAGTTTCAAGATTTACTGCGATATTCTGACATTGATCTAGTTAAAGTGTCGCTTCTAGAAGCATCTCCTTTTTTTAATACCTGAAGTAGGTACTTTAAGTTTGCACGTTTCTTTGCGTGCGAAAACGTTTCACCTGTTGCCTAAGAGCATATTTAGTGCTTCGCATTTTATTGTTTTCATATTTTCACAAGATCTTATAGATGTTGACAAAGGCAAGCTTAAGTTGTAAACTGTTACTCTTAAGTGACACGTAAAGCAATGAAACTACATATTTTTTAAAAGATAATATTTGAGTTGTCGATTAAAAATATATCAAAATGAAATTGTGATTCTTATTTCCAATGTAAGAATTTTTTACTCATTTAAGTAAAAAGTAAATTAGAAATAATATAAATTCATACATCTATTCATATTAATAAATAAATTTATATAAGTAATGAATTGTTAAAAATAGATATGCATTTTTTTCGTAATTATAATATAAATTATAGACAAAGTTGATAACAATAAATAATGACCTATTCTCGAGTTTTTTTCATCAAGAAAAATCTATATTAGCATCTAATTATAGATCTTAAACTTAACGGGATGTCGGAGCTCCAACAATCGAGTTTTGCTTTTCTTATTTTATTAATATCTTTTCCAATTCATAAATTAAACAAATATAATGACTTGTCCGCACTTATAAGCTATGTTAATACAATAATTTTTGTTAAAATAAAAAATCATTTAGACTTGTTATTTTTTTATGAGCTTAGATTGGAAATTAGATATCAAACTCAACAAACCTAACCTTAAAATACGATACATTGAAAGTTTGTAGTATAACTTTTTATGTATAGTATTTTGGTGGATTTCTTGAGTTGTCCGCACTAGAGTTTAATCTTACAAATTTTTTCTTTGTAGTGAAAAAACTTGATTAAACGCATCGTTTATTCATAAGTTAGGATTGGAAATATTATTAGGAGGCGCGCAGCTTCGTCATGCTCTTAAGAGGAGGCCGTATAGCTCTGTCCTTGTCTAGTCTAAATTTTCGTTATTATTAATAAATTAGATATTTTTATACAAAAGTAAGGACATAGCCCAATAGATTTAAGGACGAGCAAACGATCCTATTCTATGAAAAAATATAAAATTTTCATTATTTTTCGAGTGAGGTCTGAAACGGAAAAACAGTTATCAAATTCAATCATTTTTCCGTTTCAGACCTCACTTGAAAAATAATGAAAATTTTATATTTTTTCATAGAATAGGATCGTTTGCTTGTCCTTAAATCTATTGGGCTATGCCCGTACTTTCGTATAAAAATATCTAATTTATTAATAATAATGAAAATTTAAATTAGACAAGGACAGAGCTATACGGCCGCCTCTTAATGATAATCGTAACGTATATTCAAGTAGGAAACTTTCTGAATCTTCATATTGATTTTCTAATAATATTTAAATTAAAATTATTTTTAATTCATGTTAGCTACTGTGATGTATTATTAAAGTGAATAGTTTTCGATTTCAAAATGGGAGCCCAAGTTATATGCATGATAAAAATTAAGAAAACTTAAAAACAAATTTTCTGCCAAAGTTGATTAAAAAATAAACAACCATTTTAAAATTGTCATAAAAATATTTTCTAATGAAAACAAAAATTCAGCTCTGCAAATGGTTAATTAAACAATAAATATAAAAATTAAAACTTTAATTTATATTGAATGAATAGTTTAATCTAAATCGATAGAAAGATAATTAATCAATCGATTTCAAAAGTTCATCTCAGTATAAAATAAACGAATTGATAATCTATTATTCCATTTATACAGGAAATGACACAAAAGTTATAGATAGCATTGAATTGTTAATGTGTAATTATTCAATAAATCAAAGAATCGATAAATAAAACTTAATTACTCGACTCTTACTGTATAGTCACATTTTAATTATAAATTCTCTGTAAAATAAAGCATTTGATTGTTCTTATAATATTATTTTTGTAAATTATTGGTTTTTCTCTTTATTTGTTAAACAACCTCCAATATTTACCCAATTGGTATGAACTAAAACAAATAATACAAATGTAAAGAAAGATTCAAATAACAATATCAAATTCTTATTCCTTATTAAAGAGAATTCGTGAAAAATTTTTTTTTTCCAAATTACTTTTGACATTTTGCCAATAACATTGAAATGATTATTTATTTATTCAATTACTCTATGATTCTTATGCCAACACTTTATTTTCAATATCTGTAGAATTTATCGATCAGTTTTTCTGTTATCTTCCTATAGCTTAAAACTTTTTAAAAGTTTTATACAGCTATAAGTTATCAAATTTTTTCATAATTGATATTTCACGAACTTACTTTCGTATAAAGTAAAAATCATAAAGAATATTTATTAAAGGATCATAAAGAATTTTTCCAAGAATCTAAATGATGTTCTTCTTTGAGGAAGTGGGATTAAAAGTTGGTTGGATTCTTCTTGGTTCGAATTTATTAATTTTATATAAAATCTTATAGTCCTTCAAATCAATAATGAAAACTCGAACAAAAATATCTAAGACAAAAAAAAAAAGAAAAAAATATTTTTAACAATGGTATTATTTAATATTTGTCTGGATAAGTACTTTCTTTATATTATTTCTTTCTAATATTTAGTTAAAACAACTTTATTATAATTTTTTAAAATTCATTTAAGACTATTTATAAAATCATAAAATTTAATCTTGCGCTGTAAAAAATATTTTGTAATTTCAACACACATAAGTGTTTCAGGAAAGACAAATTATTTTGTGTTAAAATTTCTAAATAATTTTTGTGTAAATTTTAAAATAAAAATTTCAACACAAAAACTTATGGATGAAAAGAAATCTAGTAATAAAGTTTGAGTAATAAAATGTTTAATTCCAAGTTTTGAAACAATTTGGACAATAAATGTGTAAATTTTTAACATCAATATTTTCGACGAGAAAAAATTTTTGACGAATTGTAAGAATATTTGACCCATGATATTTTAAAGACTACATCTTTCTAAACTTGTTTTAAAGTTAATTTTTTATTAATTAAATTATTAATTTACTTTTAAAACAACGATTGATCTCACCTGTTCCCTTGAACCTGTAATTTTGAATCAGGATTAGGCGAGGGTCCTCTTCCTGACAAATGTATATCGTTGTAAGATTTAAAACTAGCTAAACGATTAGCACATTTAGCATCACTTGCAATCGATGATACACTAAATAATGATAAATCCGTAGTTACACTTTCATGACTCGGTGAACGCAACATACGCGTTGCTATTTGTAATACAGGTGGTTGGATTGTTACATGAGTTGGTGCTGTTATCGTTGGCGGTATTACTGCCACTGATACTGTTGGTTTTTGTTCTGTTTCCGACATTTCACTTTATTTTTTACACACACTCACACGCGCACAAGCACAGTCAATATGGTTTAACAATTTTTTTGTTTGTTAAATTTCACACTTAAGTGAATTTATTTTAAATTAATTTTTTTTAACTGAATGTTGTGTAAGATAAATTACTTTTTGAAGGTTCTTTAATTTATAAAAATTATTTTGTTTGTTTATATTTTAATTAAATTTTCTTTTGACAAGACACTAATTATTTTTCTCACCACCTTAGCAAACAGTCAGGAATATAATTTATCGAAGAAAATTACGCTACTTGAGAATAAGGATCCATAAAATAAAATATCTCTTTTATTTCACACACAATATATTAACTTCAGATAATAAATTTGAACTTTCTATAAAAAATTTTTAAAAACTTATTAAGAAATGTAATTATTTTAAACACTGTAAATTAAATAAATATTAACACTCAATCACAAACATAAATCACTTGATTTATAAACTTTTTGTGTTTATCACGAATAACTAGAAAGAACAAATGCAAAGAAAAATTCTTTCAATTGACAGTATTTTTTTCTATATCCAGCTTTAAGACATGTGCAATTGAAACTATTCTTTGGCACGCGTGTTCTTATTTCGGCTCTGAGAAATTGATCGCCGAAGCCGGACCTTGACGATTCTTTTATATTTCTTTTTCTTTCCTTCTTTTTTATTAGTGGCTCTGTTGTACAGTAGGAACAACTTCAACACATGTATTTGCGCATATATATTTTTTAAATAGCATTAAATCGTTTAAGCTTAGCTTTTAATACTGGATCGCAACGCGATTATTCGCCGTCCTCTGCGTCCTCTTTTTCATTCTGTTTGTAGTGTTAATGATTTTATGATATTGAAAAAAAGACTTGCTATGTTTTCTTAGTCTCTGTAGTTGATTATTTTAGCTGAAACAGTAAAAAAAGAAGATTATTTTATTTCATTTATATTAATTCTTTGAAAATACATTATTTATTATTTTTTTGCTACAAAATTTATTTATGTATACTGTTCGAGTAACTTTTTATCTTTGATTTTTTATGAAATTAATGTATACATTATTCAATTATTATAAAAAGAATAATGAATGTTTTAGAATATGATTACATTGTTCACCTTTAACTGTCATTACAAAATGATAATTTAAAGCTGTCATTTTATTAAGTCTTTTTTAGTTTACAAAGTTATGAAAATTGTGTACTTAAAAAGTAATTTAATTAATAATTAGCGCTAAGTAAAATTATAATTCAACTAAATCTTTGAAAAAATATTGCTTGAAAATGTCGATCATACAATTTTTATTGAATTAAGTTAGGTAAAGTTAAAAAATAATTAAAAATTAACATTTAAAATAAAATGTTAAAATAATTTTTTTCTTATTAATAGAAGTTATTTTTTAAACTAAATAAAATAACATTTCTTTTAATGAATCATGTATATAAACTAGGGTAATGGAAAGTTTTTTTTCAAAGAATTAGCATCCTTTGAGACTGTGACAAAAATAATAATGATTAATTTATTAAATTATGTACGAAATGCTGTGTTGACCGTTGATTATAGAATAATAATGTTGCCAGTCAGGACATTTAATTTCTTTATAATTTTAAAAATTTTCATAAAATTCATTTAAATTTAAACTTTGATTGTAATTTTTAAAATTATAAATATGTATTTTTTCAATATCTTTTAACAATTTTTGTTTTTCTTGAATTTTCAGTTTGCAATTCGTAATGATTGCGTTGTTATTATTTACGGTATACTGTTACGTGAAATCCAACAATCTTTTACATTTATTTCTTTCAATGCTCGTTTTATTGATCACTGATATTGGCTTTAATATTTATGCTTTTGCATAAAAATATAATTTATTTTAATAAAAAATAATTAATATGTTATGAAATATTTCCAATCATCTTCAATTTTATTTCTTACAACACCAATTATAAATTTTATTGAACAAATTTCGTTACATTTTGCACATCACTTGGCAATATAAAAAAAAATACACATCACTTTCTAAAATCTATAACTTACAATTTTCAACTTTTTTTCCCCACAATTGAATAATTACAGGCCATTATTTCAAGTTTACAATTCCAATTGTAAGTACTTAAAAAGCGAATAGTTTTACACCGTATAAAGATCAATATATATAAAAAACGACTGCCATGCGAAGCGGTTTTCCCGTAGGGAAATCGAAACGATTAAAAACCGGGCGGCCGGTTAGCAAAGTGCCGACTGAATAAAGTCTTGCGCAGTATTATACGCGAAAAAAAGGAATGACTTTGCGTCGATTTTATTTAGCTATATCTATATATATGCTTTTTGCTTAGTAAAGCACATACGTGTATATACATGTGTATGTGTGTTTTTCATCCTCCACTACTTGTATGCGCGATCTCAATCTCCTTTAAATCCTCTTCCTCCTCCTTCTTTGTCTTCTTTTTTCCTTTTCACATTTATTGCTGTCTCTTATGTAACTTAGTTTAGATGTTATTAGATTCGTTTACTTACGCTCATGCTTTTAGTTGATTTAGTAGTACATTTACTTTTTCATTTTGCATACGTTTAAATGTAATGCTTTTTAGTTTTTACTTTTTTTTAATGTAACATATTATATGTGATAATTACGGATTCTTCATAATTATTTTAAGTTTTCGCCTTTTTCACTTTATAAAGTTATTTTTATTTATAAAGTATTTTTTTTTACTTTATATCAATATCAATAATGAGTTTTTTAGAATTTATATTTAGCAGAAAATATTAAAAATAATTAATATTAGATATATTTTAAAAAACTGTTTTATTATTTAAAAAGAAATTATTTTTACAACTTTTTCTGTATAAAATAAATAGTAGTTATTGATCGTAATTTGAATTCGAAATTAAAATTCTTTTATAAAGGTAAATATACAAACTTACTGGTTGAATTTATTTTTGTGAAATTTTATTCAAAATAAACACGCTTTTCATATTACTTTTATAAAATAAACATATTACGCTCCATGCCTTAAAAAGGCAGCTATAGAAATACAAAATGAACATTTTGATAAACTATATTATGTTTAAACAGTAAAACAAACAGAAAAATAAACATATAAATAGCAATGAATTTTATAATTAAATTTTGATCGTAACTTTACGGAATAAAGAAGCATTGCCCGCGACACCTGCTGAATTTATAATTATCTAATCGATTAAACAATTTATACGATAAGCTAAATTTGATGTCATCTTTTAAATATAAATTACTCGGAAATATTACTTTAAAAGCTATAAGCAATTAATAGAGTTAAAAATAAAATTTACTCTCAAGTCTGAAAAATTAAAGGGACCATTACATTTTTTAACTCTTAAAGACAAAAATAAAGAAAGTTAGACTAACGATTTTTAATAATTGATTCAATCATACGATAATACGATGAATTCACTTAAGACTTTTTTGTAAAATAATTGATGACTCGGAATCGAAGAATATTAATGAATATTAAATTAATTATTAAAAATTAATAAGTTTTTTTTCATCTCATACTCGATTTCTTAGTTTTAAAATTATTTTCAAATAACTAAATTGATATTTCCAAATGTTTTACGTTTATTTACATTTTTTTGTTTGATTTGCCTACGCATTTTATTTATTTTAATGTTTACTATACACGGAGAGAAATGCCCTATTAAATTTTGGTACATTGCTTAGGAAAGAAGGGATAAACTTGCAGTATCAAAAAAATTACTATATAAAAAAATTGCTATATTTATATTAAATTTTATTAGAACTATAGCAAAAATTACTACAATTATACCAAATTTTGCTATTCAGAATAGTAATTTTTTTCATTCTGCAAGTTTATCCCTCCTTTCCTATACAGTATACTAAAATTTAATGGGGCATTTTTTCCGTGTATCAATTACTTAATTTTCATATGTTATTAGAACATAATTATATATGAAAATGTTATTCAACTTGAATACCCTGGTAGAAATTTAACCAGCACTAACCAACGGTTGGTTAATTTATTAAAGATTAACCAACCGTTGGCCAACAGATGGTTAAATTTCTACCAGGGTATATCATTACATTATTTGGATACTTCTTGTAACGAATCCCTTCAAATAATCCCTTATTATTCATCATTACATCAAAGTATTTATTTTTTAAGAAACGAATAAAGATAATTAAAGCACAAAGTATATATTATAAATGACAAACAAGTTTTGTACCAATAATAATGTTTCATCGTAAGATCAAGGAAAAATTAAGATCGTTATTTTATGCATCACAAAGTTATTCCATCTTTATTTATTAAATGGTATTTGTTAATCCAATTCGACTTACAACAAAATAGATAAAAAGATTCGTACAAAATTTTACTCTTCAACAACTTTTATTTCCTTAACGTGTTTTTTTCTTAGCTAAACATTGTCTATATTTGTTCATGTGATTTTAATGTAATTAATTATATATATTTCGATATTTAGCAGTTTTAGAGAATCATATAAATCTTATAATGGGAAAAATAAATTTTAACATCAATAGCATTATTTTGTAAAGATTCATATAGGTATAAATTTTTGTTAAAAAAATTTATATATTAAGATTATTTCCTTCTGGACACGGTTGCTGATCAACCCTTATTTAAATGACATTAATCTAGAAATTCTGTTTAAAGTTTTTCTAGAATTTCTAGATAAGTAACATTTTAACATGAGTTGATCAGCAATCATGACCAGAATATGATCAGTTTTTTACCTGAGATTTGTATTCTAAAAGTTTTTAAATAATTAATTTGATATGCTACGATAGTCAAACCTTTTCTGATTATTGAAGAGTATTTTTTTAACAGAAAGAAATTTCATTCACTTAAAAGTTCAACAATAATTGCCATTAAAGTCATTTGATGGTATGATGCATTTGTCCTTGAATTGATATCACTGGAGTCTAAAACTGCACAAAACCAAAAATTTGTAAAGATAAAAAAAAGTGTTTTTACTTAAAAAAATATTGTAACTTCAGGTTTTATATGTATTTTTATTTCATTCAATGCAATAATTTAATCAGTAAAGTTAGAAATGAATTTTTTATAAAAAGTACAACATTGTAGAAATTCTAAAACTTTTAGTATTAGAAATTCTAAGTTCAGTACGCACAAAATATTCTCAATCCACAAAACTCCTATCGAAAAAGCTTTTAGATACATATCAAATTAATATTAACGTTCAAGGTTAAATCTAGTTGATTATGATTAAATTATTGAATTACTAATTCATACGATATTTGAAAACATGAAAACTTTTTAACTAAACTTTCTTTCGCAGCAGAAAAATATATGAATCAGTATGTAAAATTAATGTAAAATATAAAGAAGACATCATTAAAATTGATTTCGTATCATCCTATAAAACTATCGATCTTATTACACACAAATATATAGATAACAACCCTATAAAAGTAGTATTTGATAAGAAAAAAATGATGATTAATACTCTTAAAAACATAATACAAAATCAAATTACGTAAATCAAAGCAAATGTTAGACACATGTTCAGTTTCTAAATAAGCTAAAATGTATAAACACGTAAAACAAAATCGTTTGAATTAGGAAATTGTCCTTTGATGTAAACAACCATGAGCTGAAAGGAAAACGTGCGGATAATCCTAATGCGCAAATCAACAACGTAAAACAAGAAAATCTAATTTTATTTACGTATTCAATATTAACTGGAACACAAAGATAAAGAAGTACTCTGAATTATCATTTTTATTACTTTCGATGGTTCGAAAAAAATCAAAGGAGATAAATATATTTATAAAAGAAATTGTATAAATAAATAAATATCTTTGATATAAAATTGATAAAATTCTAGGCAAAATTTCTGGTTAACATAATTTAAAATGACACCTATCTAACAATTTTTCTCAAAAAATTTCTAGATAAGTATCATTTTAAGTTACTTTAACCAGAAATTTTACTCAGCATATGGTCATTTCTTTACCAGACTAAAAATATATCTTTAAATTTAAAAATACCGACATTAAAATTTTTCAAAACTTTTTATTTTTAGTCTAAAATTTTTTTAAATATTTATATTGTTACCCTGCCACGTTAAGGGGATGTAAAATACGGACATTATAGTTTTCCGAATTTTCGATTTTTAATCCAAAAATTTTAAAAATATCTCTTTATTACAGCTACCATTTATAGTAATAAAGAGCCTAATATAGAAATATTTCGGAAAATTTTTGAATAAAGATTAAAATTTTGAAAAACTGCAATTTCGGTAACTGTGTATAAATTATATATTCTATTACATCTCCTTAACTAACAAAACGCAAGGCATAAAAATATTTCAAAAAATTTTGGAATAATTATTAAAAATATCCTTAAAACTGCAATATCGATAACTGTATAAATGATATACCCTATTACATCACCTTAAGTAACATTAAACTAAACAGCAATAGAACTTAAAGTTTAGAAAAAAAACTGTAATAATTCGATTGTACAATTTACAAGTTCAAGGCAATGACTCTAGTCAAGTTCATAGCATGTAATAACATCTGACATATAAACATACGAGTAGCGAGACTGGTAATAAGCATTTCTATTATTCAATACATACTTCGTTCACTTTCCTATAGTCTTAGCTTTATCCAACGTGGTATGATATAACTTTGATATTATAGTCGTACATACGAGAAATTTAATTTGTTGCAGGATATAAGAATGTGGCGGATTTTTAATCAACTTGATTGAAAAATTTAATATGTCTTTTTAATTTCCATTCATTTCATAGTAGAAAATTTTAATATATAACTTCAAGAATCTAAACCATTAGAATTTTTAATATCGATATCAGCACCAGTTACATTTAATACAGACAGAAAAAAGGTAGTCGTAAATAAGGTTTAGAATTTTTTTTTATCAATTATTATTCATTGATATAAAAGATAAATATAAAATAAAGGACATAACTGTCAATCAATAAATGTAGATAGATAGATAGATATTATTTTTATTTGTATATCATAATATATATATATATATAAAACTCAAGTTATTGTTAACATAAAAATTGATTTTTTTTGTCGTCTAAGTATCAGTTTTATTGATCTTTTTATTAATAAAAGAAAGAATTTTTATAATTAAAAAAAGGTTCATTTCATTAACTAAATTAAAAATTTTTAATTAATTTTAACAATTTTGATGATAGAATTAATTTAATTTAATACAAATAAAATTTCAATTATAATGCTTCATTGTACTTATGTAAAATACAATGGATATTAAATTTACGAAACAAAAGTTGTCTTTTCCATTGTATTTTAATAAAGAAAATATTAATTGAATATACAAAAATTGTTTATGTAACTACGTTGTAAATAATTGCTGTCTCAAAATTTAATTATTAACAGTATAAACTTATAAATTTTTAATAACCGAGTATTGACGAAAGTCAAACCATTAAAACAGTAAAAATATAAGGAAAAAGAAAATTAGAATGTAAAGTATTTATTAATATCACTAGACATGTAAAATAGAATAAAAGTTTTTAATTAAATTTTTATTAATTTAATGTATTTTTAAGTAAAAATTACGTAAAAATAAAAAACAAAAATTTGTGATATAGGAAGTTTTATATATGCAAATTTAACATTTGACGTTTTATTAAATCCGTTAAAAAAAATATTGCATTTCTGTCAACATCGGAGGTACATAAGGTTGATGACTTTCAGGACGCTTGCGCTTAAATAAAATAGAAAAAAGAGGGTGAGTAAAAAAAGGACTCGGCGGAGTGATAGCCGGGATTGAGAATAAAAGACCGAAAAGGATTTAAAATTATAACAACAAAGTATAAATTATTAACATCATAATAGAAGTTACGGAAAAATGTGTTATCGCACGAAATAATTGAAATTTTTTTATTATAAATAAATAAAACAATGATTGCAGACATTCTTTTGAATGATTTTTTTTAAAAATAGATTAAAAAATTTAATAATCGTACAAATTTAAATAATGAAATATGTGCAGTATGATCATCACAAACGTCGAATAAAGGTAATATCCGAAATCTATTGATATTCATTAATTCAATTATACAAAATCAATTATTGCGCAGATTATAGAAAGCATAATTACTATCAGAATATCGGTATAAATTGATTGATGATTATTAAATCAAACCATAATTCAATAGATATTTATACATGCAAATACAAATGATATTATGAACGCGTGTCACTTGTTAATAATTGAAGAATTTTTTAAACGAATCATTTTTTTTTAATTAAAAAGAATAGCAAAAAAAAAATGTAATAAAAATTTTGAATATTAAATTTTAACTATACAATGCGAAATATTGGAATTTCAATATTATTTTAAAAGATTATTATGAGCAAAAAACTCGTAAAAGTAATGGAATTAAAAAACCATTAAAAAAGGTGTCTTGAATATATTTAAAAAAAAAAAAAAAAAATTTTGGCAATGGCTTTTGTGTTAGTGAATATTTAGTACCATTAGAAAGATTTATGTTATTCAGGAGTCGAAGTATAAGTAACATTGATAAAGGTTGTATCGAATCATTTATGAGATTGAAATTTATATTTATTTCATAAGATTTACTTTGATCAACAATAGTAAAATAAATGCCTTTTTGTAGCAAATTTTCCTAATGAAACAAAAAAAGATAATATAAATAATTACTCACACCCGTATCGAAAAAAATTTTGTAAATAAATGTTAACGACTATTACTAAATGTGGAAATTGCGATATTAATGACAATTATTTTACTGCTAATTACAGTTATTTACAATTAACAAAAATTATGAAAAAATTTTTTGCATTTAAAACAAATATTTTAATTTGCAAAAAATAAATTGCTACTTACAGTTATCTCTGGTTATTTACAGTTAATAATCAGTTTTTTGAAAAAATTATTTTCATATAAGCAATTAGAATCCGGTTTTATGAAATCCTTTTAAGTTATGCAATCGAAAACTTGTATATAATGTGTAAAAAAATTCGACATTATTTTTTTATTTTTCGTGCCTACTGCGTATAAAACCATGAATTTTTCCAATCTATAAATTTTTTATATTATAAGAAATCGTATGAGAAAAATATTTTATGTTATAGTTGATGTTAAGGAATGTCAAGTGTTGTTAGGTACATAAAATAAAATTCAGCTTTGTTAAATCCTACAAGAATAAATGAAATGAAGCTCTTGTTTTTTTCTTTCATCTAATCCTCGTGTTGAAACAAAAACAACTCTTTCAATCTTTTGTGTAATTTTACTTTCAAATTTTTTTTTCTTCTATTCCGTGTCTTTGATATTTAAACTAAAAATAAGTGATATGTATTTTTCTCAAGTTATAGGTGATAAAATTCATGTTTTTTTCAAACTTTTTTTCACGCATAATATTTTATTTTAATATAAATAGAAAACTTTATAAGTCGCTTTAATACTTTAAAATTAATAAAAATTAAATGACAAAGAATCTACAAATACTTTTATATTCAAACGGAAATTCAATAAATAATATTTAAAAATTAAACATAAACTACCGTAAAATACTCAAAAAATTTAAAAAAAATTAATCAATTTTTAACAATAAATCTTACGATTCGATTTGTTTAGTATGTCTTCAAATACGCATTTCTAAAATGTTCGATCACAATAAAAAATTTTTTCACCACTATATAAAACCCAACACAATTAAAAATAACTTGAATTTATTCCTCAATTGAAACGAAGAATCAAACAAAAATCTCTTTCTTTTCACCCAAAGCAGCTGTATTATAACAATGACTTTGTATAATCTGAAAAATCCGCAATTTAAAAGAAAAAAAAAACACTGTGTACACCGCAAGCGCAACATTATATATCAACATCAACAAAAAAAAAAATAACCAGTAATAAACAAGCTAACATTTCGCTCACGCCAAAACCATAACCCCACGTGAGCTAAAATACACTTTAGAAATTTTTACCTTTAAATTATATCTCCCCTTTCGAAATAATTTCCTCTTCATGCACACTTAAATCAATGGAAATAACCAGAATAAATAAAACACATAGCACTGAAAGAATCGTTGATAAAACGATAACGATAGATTTATCTTATATAATTTTTTTTCGCTTTTTTTACTCTAACCCGGTATAAACACACTTACACACCGAGAACAACGTACACACGGTATACACGGTGCAGGGGTGAAAGTTGTTATATAGTTTACAAGTGAACGGCGCTCGCGCGTTTAACCAAAGGGAGCTGACTCCTTTCTCCGCTACAACATATATACGATGAAAAAAAACCTAAGAGAGACGGAAAATATGTATAAAAGAAAGAAGCTATATAGAGAATAACTTTGAAATAGTATAAGGGTGAAAAGAGAGGGGGATGCTTTCTTTCTATTTTTCTTTTTTTGTTATATCGGGGATGGTTGCGCGCGCGCTTACGATCGATAGGCTACTGCTATGCCGTTAGGTTATACATATACACGACAGGGGATGCGCCTAGGGGTTGCTAACAGCAGCAGCACCACCACCACCACTAGGCACCACAATCTACCACCACTACCACTTCCTTCCAGGCTTACTTTTATAAGACTTTTTTTTAATCTTGCTAAGATACTCTTGCTGCATCTTTTTTACCTTCTCTTATTCTTCAGCTTCTTTTTCAAGCTACAGTTTTCTAAATACTTTTTTCTTAGTCTCTTTTGGATGTAAGCACAGAGCTTGAATTTATCTTTCTATTATTTCTTCTTTTTTTATTTCTTATTGGCTGGGTGGCTGACCTTTTTTTCTTCCTGTAGAGATGATGTTGAAACTTACTGTAGGGTATATAGATACACTTGAGAATGCGGTCATTTTTTAAATGTAATTTCTTTGCTTTCTTCTCTTTATTTTTCAATGGTCGAACAATCGATTCGGTTGAATTGTTTGCGGAAGCTTTTAAGAATTAATAGGTCATTTAAAATCAGGATGTTACTTGAATAATGCTTGAAATTTCAATTTTTATTTTACGATAAATAAATGAGAAAATTTAATCATATTTTTTTAACAATCTAAAATTTTGCAAAATATTTTTTATCCATATATTTATTTGATTAACTAAACTTTTTATTGCCATTTATTTAGGAATATTAATATTTATGACAATAGAATCGAAAATAAAATAAAAAAAGTTTATTTGAAAATCTAGCTTTCAAAGCTTTTTATCGACAAGCAAAATTTAAATATTTACAGTTTCGGAGCAGCATTTTTTTTATTTCTATTTGAATTTCAGAACACAATGCAAATGCAGTGTGCATTTAAAAAAAATAACTCCTGTAAAGCATTTAAAAGTATATATGGGTAATTCTTTCATACTTTTAAAAATATAGTTCTCTAAATGGTAGAGAGCAAAGTCATGGGTAGAAACTAAAATAGTAAGCGTGTCTATGGGTGGGGAGGGGAATAAAGAGGCCAAGTAATACCGTATATTTGTGAAATCAAAAAGCACAATACTTGGAAAATCAGGGTGTGTGCCTGTAAAGTTGGGTATGTAAATATTATGGACGATTAGCAAGGGTAAACTAATAAGGTAATATTAGAATCACAGTTTTTATTAGGAACGGCGGAAGGTTGGAAAAAACAATTGAATATAAAGAATACGAGGAAATTGAGTCATGAGGTAAAACCGGAAAAGAGGATAAACTAAAAAAAAATTTGATACGCCAATTTTTAATATGAAAGTAAATTTTAACACTATGAAATTTAGAAAATCTGTTTGTGTTTGTTAAAAGACTACCCTTAAAAGTGAGTAACCGATTTTTTCTTAACGTAACATTCAGAGAAATAGTTTTATACGTGTGCCGTATTTTTTTTTTAATTTGTTGCAGGTGAAATTTTAACATTATGAGATTTACCCATATAGGTTACAGCAGAATATTCAATAAATATTTAAATTTTATAAAAACAATTATTTAATATTAGGAATAAAACTTTAAATTATTTCTCTTTGATAGTTGTCCTCTATTTAATGATAATAATTGTTATGCAATTGCTTGACTACAGGATAATATTCATGTAATTAAAATATCTTAATTTCATCAAGCTTAATTTTAACACTAATTTTTAAAAAATAGTTTTTTTATTAATATAATAAAAATAAAAAAATTTTATGCTAAAATTATTTGTCAAGTTAATATAATTAAAACAAAATTGTACTTGTTGTTCGCTGTAAAAAAATTTTAGCAATATAATTGAATTTCGATACATTTTTTCAGTACACAATATGTTTAACAAAATTTAACATACTCTTTTTTTGAAAAAAATTCGCTATTGAGAAAAAAAATAACAAATCTTGTATACATTGTGTTCTATATGAATGACATATAAAGCCTTCGTATATAACAGGGTCGATACAACCTATACCCGTGGGCATTGTCCTTGCTTACATAACAGTAAATCGGCCCCTTTTCTCTATTACATTCTATACCCTTTGATGTACTTTAATATTTTTTTATTAAATTACAAGAAAATAAAAAAAAAAGTATAAAAGCTCGAATAATTTGTTTAATTTTCTTTCAAGCAATTTTCATTTTTAAAATAATCAACTTTAAAAAAATGTTAACCGTGGCAGAATTTAATCTTATTATTGAAGCGTTCGACCTAATAAGCCTGGCGCCGCGATAGTAAGCGAAAAACTAAATTATAAAACTAAATTATTTTTACCAGGTTATTAAAATTATTAATAAGGTTTAATAGCTAAGATTTATAAATTACGAGAATTATGAATTGATTGACATTAATATATAGTAATGGCTCTAACACGTATATTCGTATATTCTACATTCAATTTGATAAATTGAAAGAGAGTGATGGATGAAAAGGAAAAAGAGAGAAAGATAAAGAGTGATGATGAAGAAAATGAGAATGAAAAAAGGATAAACAGAAGATACAAAAAGAATGTAATTATATTAAATATTAACATTCATATGTTTAACAATGTTGTTTAGTCAATAGTTTCATAACTTTTTTTTTTAAATTTTGATAATTGATAAAGTCTGATAATTACTAAGGGTACCGTGTGTTTTACTTTATTTCTTAATATTATTTTAATTCTAAGATCTTATCTGATTCTATAAAACATCTAAAAATTAATTTTTTCTTTAAGCAATACTTATTTAATATTTAAAATTCTTATCATAAATTTTAAATTTCAATGTACTTTTTAAACGTATTTCTTTAACACTTTCGGCCCCGTAAGGATATTGACGTCCACAAGCTTTAATTAGTTCCTGTGAGTTACACAAACTTTTTAGAGGTAAGATAATAAGTATAGCGTAGTTCAAACAGACAAAATACTTATACTTCAGGACTATTGTAGAAGTCCAAGAAATTAAAATTTTTATTGTTTGTTTTTTATTGCGAGCTTTTTATATGTTTTTACTTTTGTCTCTCTTTCTCTCTTTCTAGAGATAAATAATTCAGAACCGAAAGAATTACAAATAAACTAAAAAAATTAAATTTCAAATGGAGTATATAACATTATTTTTTTTTTATTTTATTTTATTTAACGTCGCTGTATTTATGCTATCTTATCGATGTTAATTAGCAACGAAGATCATCAGTGTATTTGTGAACAAAGCACATGTTATCTACAGTGGTGCTTGCATCAATCAGCAGCCGAGTGCGGGAATCGAACTCGGATCCTCGAGATTATGAATCCATCGCTCTAAAAACTGAGCCACTGAGCCCTAGAAATCTGTATGTTTTGATACTGAAACTTGTAAATAAGATTATAATAAATTCGTCTTTTTTGGGAGTTTCTATAATTTTAAATTTTTTATATTTCTTGAAATGATTCGACGTGCCGTACGAAAACTATCACTCCTGAACGATTTGCGACGAAAAGAATTAAACTTTAATGTATGTTGACGGAAACTATTATTTTAAATTTTATGTGAACCAAGACTATCACTTCTGAACTATACATAAATAAAATTCATCTAATAGATTAAAGTTTAATTCTTTTCGTCGCAAATCGTTCAGGAGTGATGGTCTTCGTTTACATAAAAATTAAAATAATAGTTTTCGTCGTATATGGTGGAAATTCGCCGAATGTTTGAAGGTAATAGTCTTCGTAAGCCTTAAGTCTTACAAGATATATTTTGAATAAGAATCCAAGAAATCTTTTACATCAATTGTAATTTATAAAAAATATGCCTTAGAAGAGCGCATAAAAAAATAACTGCCTAAAATGTTACTTATAATAATATTCATGAGAAAAATTTGTTGTTAAAATATTTTTTTAATTGTCCAAAATTGTTTGAAATTTTTTGGAATAATATTTGACAGTTTATGTTATATGATAATATTAATAGTACGTTGTTAACCAAGGGAGTAAAATAGGTAATTTTTGCCCGAGTCGAGGGCAAAAACACCTTTACTTCCGTGGATAACATATTACTTTTGCATACACGAAGGGCGTCCAATTCAACCAAATTGAATATAAATTTATTAATAATACATAAAGTAATGGCATTGATAGATGATAAAATCAAAATGAAAATGTGAATTCAACTTTTGACTTATCGATTCATCAATCCATCGACCCATCGCTCCATCAACTTATCGACAAAGTAATCTATCCACCCATCAACAAATTCATGGACCCATCAACCTATTGAAAAATTCATTTATCCGCTCATTAACAAATTCATCTATTCGCCCATCAGCCCATCAACCCATCGGCCAATTAATCTATCTACCCATCAGTCCATCAACCCATCAATTCATAAACCAATCGATATATTCATTTATCGCCTCATCGACATAATTATTTATCCGCCCATGAACCCATCGTCATATTTATCGATCCACCCATCGAACCATTGAGCCGTCATTTCATTGCCCCATGAATCCACCCATTAATTTATTAAACCACATATCAATTACTCAATTTATGCATCGACTCATCCACCATTCAGTATAGCTCTAAGACACGAAAAGTAAATTTCTTATTGAAAACAGGGTAAAAATCAATCATGCTTATGAGGAAACTACTTTTTTGCCCTAGGGTAAAAAAGAACTATTTTAGCCTCTAAGAATATACATCAAAAATTGAATTTCACGCCCTGAGTGTGAAAAAAATATATACCAAAGCTGTTTCCAGATCAAAATAAAAAATTTTTGTAATTTGTTTTAATTAATAAGGAGAGCATCCCACCTCCGGGAAACGGATTTGGCTAAAACTTCAGAAAATAATTTTTTGATGAAAAAAAATAAACCCGTATTTTTTCTTTTCGTCGAATAGGCCTCCTAGACAAAGATACAGACATTTTTTCGACAATACGGTAAGTAAGAGCCTTTATAAAAACTTGAATAACCAAAGAACTAAGACTCTTACAAAAAATGCATGAAATATAAAATAAAGCACCAATTAAAAGCTTTGATTTAAACTTTGTTGTATTGAAAAAGCTTTTGTTGTTCGAGAGTTATTCATAAATTAAATATTACCACTTAATATTTTTAGCATATAAAATATGATCAATTTTTTATGTTATTTCATTAGCATATTTTAATCGCATGTTACTTTAAAACCACAATAGCTTTTTTAATGCAACAGAGCTTAAATTAAAGTATTTAATTCGTGCTTCAATTTATCTTTTATGCATTTTTTTTGTAAGAGTCTTAGTTCTTTGGTTATTCAAGTTCTTATAAAGGCTTTTATTCACCATACTTTTGAAAAAATGTCTGTATCCGATTTAAAAGTATTTTTTGTAAGTCGATTTAAATGTATTTGGACCTTTTTGGCCCGATAGATTTTTAATCCTTATTCTAGAATCAATAACAAAGATCATCGGGTAAGAATTAGCGAGCTTTCGACAATTTTTCCCACTCATCCGAAAATTTCTTCCCGTGTAAAGTGGATTTTTCACAATCATGTATTACAGTTGAATTTTATTATTTATAAAATGCAAATAGAAAAGTGACTAAAAAAGCACGGAGTAAAGTGAAATGAGTTGGATTTTATTGAGAAAGGACACTGTATTTGAATTTAAATTTTGTTTGTTAGCTCTAAACTTTGTATGCTCGTCGATTTCATTCCAACGTGCATCACAGCAAATTTAAGTCTAAATATTCTTTTATTAAATTCCACTAATTAAATCTTTCTGAAACATATGTCAATCTTATCGAATCAAAAAATTTTAAATATATTGAATATTTTGAACACAAAGTATACGAATTCATCTTTTATGGAAATATAAAAATTTTTCATTATACTAAGAAGTATGATTTCATTATTTGACGTTCTACTAAAAATTAAATAAGAAAAAAATAAAATTTACTATTAAAATTTTTAATGATAAATTTTAATTTCTAAATTACTTTAAAAAATTGCATGATTATGAATTGAATTCACGTCGACCCAAGATTATTATTAATTAAATGAAAAATAATATAAGATTACATATTATTTTTATATAAGATATATTAAATATTATAAATAAACGTAGCCCCTGTATATAGAATAATTTGTTATTCGTATACTAACTTGGTCGAGATAACAAAGTTTATAGTAAATTTTTATTTATTAGTAGGAAGATAGATCCGACACAGAAGCTCTAGCACAAGTGTGCCAATACCCCTGCTGCATTTTTGCGTTGAGATAAACTATACAACTCAAAAATAAAAACTAGTTTATCGGGAAAAAGTCCGAACGCTTATGGAGCATACGGACTTTTTCGCGATGGCTTATAGAATGGTTGCTTGTGCACAAGGCATATTTCCAAAAACGTGCGTACGGAACTTTAGCAGTAGAGGGCGCAAGGAAGTATTCCTGATTTGTTCTCTTCGTATGCACACGATTTTTTACATAATTACAGCCAAAAAATACTGTCTCCTCTTATCAGTACGCAGTCAATCGAACGCGGCTCTATAAGGAAGAACATCAACTCCCATTATTTATGCTTGATTTGTCATTGCTGTATATTTTATTGTAATTATAAGAGATATAAACTTTCGTAAACAATTTTTTTCAATAGTGTCTTCAACTATGCTTTAATTCGTCTTACTTTTGCTTTCTCATAAAAAAAGCATTGTATCGATAAAAAAATTTATTTTCTATTTTTTCATTAATTTGTAAATATTTGGACTCGGAGATTCGAAATAAGTGGTTTCCAGAAAATGTCTGTATGTATGTGTGAAGTGTGTGTATGTATTCATTACGCCAGTTAGATCTCGAAAACTACTCGATGAATTTGCTTCAAATTATTCTTAGAATTTAAATTTTTGTCTAACTGATGCGGAAGCTATAGAAAATTAGTTTTCTTGACGTAGTTTTAATTGTAGAGCCATTCAAAAAAATTTTTTTTTAATTTTAATTTTAATTTTTTTTGTATTTTACGTTAAATATTCGATGGATTTATTCGAAAATTTGCATGGAAATTATTTGCGACTGCCGAAAGAAGTAAAACTTCTAAAAACTGATTTTCTTAGCGTAGTTTTAATTGTGGAGCATTTTGAAAATTTTTTAAAAAACTTTAATTTTTAATTTTCTTTTTATTTTACGAAAACCATTTGATAAATTTGCTCCAAAATTTGAATGCAAGTTATTCGCTATTGTCTGAAGAAAACAAGCTTTGAAAAACTAATTTTCTTAGCGCAGTTTTAATTTTAGAGCATTTTGAATATTTTGAAAAAATATTACCTAATTCAAGTTTTGTATTTGCACACTATAGCGTACAGAAATTTAACTGAAAACTACGATTTTTATTTACATACGGAAAGAAAAGAAAAATAATCATATTGATGATTGCAGAAACAAGTTTTTATGCTTGTTTGACAGATTTCTACACTACGTCAATGAGCAACAACGTAATAATCAATATACAAAATAAAATACGTATGGGTGAAAGAAAAAAAAGAAAAATCACATGATGCCAATGGCAAAAGTAATGAAGAATAGAATTCATATAATTTCCGTAGATCTTAAAACAGTCTTCGATGCAGTGGATAGAAACATTTACATTAAAATCACATTTAAAAAAATAAAATCAAATTACTTAAACTCAATGTGCTCTATGAGAAAGCATTGCGTCAAAGCACTTGGCAGCGTTTTCTTATTTAAATGAGCAATTTTTTCACTTATTTTGAATTAAATGCTTAAATCATCATTTTAAATACAAAATTGAAAACAATATGCAATTGTTTAAATAAATTATTAAAATTAATTCAATAGTTTTGTATTGGCAGTATCGAGTTTTTTTTTAACTGAGGATTTTCATATCCAGAGCAAATTATCGCAAGCTGGGTTTCAACTTGAAATAATAGAATAAAATAAATTTTCAATTTTTTGTATAAAGTTTTTATTGATTTACTTAAAAATACAATTTCATAGCATAGAGCATTGGTTTTATCAGAATCGTATTATTTTTTTTTTCATTTTATAAAAATAAAAGAAATTCTTGTATGATTTAAAAAAAAATTAACAAAATAAAAGAAGATTTTTGTTTAATTATATCCAGAATAAAATTCAATTAATTTAAAATTTAGAATCATTATTGTTAATTTTTAATAAATAATCTTACAGAACTTCTTGTAAATTATACTTCTGACATTTCACTTTCAACTTTCAATCGCTATATTTTCATGTTATATCTTTATTAAAAATAAAGTTACATAACATTGTAAAAACTTAAATTTTACAACAAGATCTAAAACGGGCTTCCCTTTCGTCTAAGCGATCAGTGCGTATTAACGTGACCGCTCGCCTCGGCCGTAATTCGTATCAATGAATGAAAAAAAAAAAAAAATTGTCCGCACAGAGAGACCATTACGTCGAAGCGCACCAAAGTAAATTGGCAAAGCTCTCCTCTCAACGTTCTCTCGATCTCTCTTTGTCTTTCTTGTAGCTATAATGAGTGTACGTGTGTGGGCGCAGTATTACATTTGTCTATATGTGTATGTGTCTCAGAATAAGAGAGAAAGAACGAGAGAGAGAGAGAGAGGATGAGTTATAACACTCTATACCACAGCATTAAGTCTCGAGAGAGTTAGAATCTAGTTACTGACGGTGTCTCTCACGAGGTGGACGAAGTAATAGAGCGGGGAACCGGCCCCCGCTTTCAATTTCTTTTTATTTTCTTTCACGATTCATTTTGCGCGTGTACTAAGAATTTTTTTTAGCCTTTTTCTTCCTTTTTTATATAGTGTATAGTTAAGCAAAGCTTTCTAGGTGCTACCCAGCGGGTACACGCGTGCAATTGACCTTCGAAAGAGTCGTACTTACGAAAACGGTAAGCTGGGTTGTTTGCTTAAATAAGAGAGCTTTAATAGAGCTTGCGTCAAGTCTTAATATGAATTTTTATTTTATAACGTTGAAACAAAGTTTCAGATAAATTATTTTAAGAAATTTTTAATGTCTTTGACCTTCTACATGTTGCAATTATAAAATTAAACGAGAGTTATCTATTTTTAGAGACTGCACTGCTTTTAAAATTAAAACTCTTTAACAACAGATATTATAATTAAAGACTCAATACAACTTACAATGATTAAATATTGTTCGTTTATACTATGATATTAAAAATCAAGTGAATCACATATTTTTATATATTTTTAAAATATTATTCACAGCATAAGTAAATTATAGCAATGGGAATGTTCCGTGTCATATTTATCAAAATAAATAAAATCATTTTAACATAGTCATTGAAAATAGTTTATGTTTCATCAATGTGAATATTAATTTGTCTTTAAATAACATTGTATAATATTATAAGACGCGATGATTAAAAAGTATAATACATTATATATGTTGACACATCATTTTAATGATTAACACGGATAAATTAGTTTAGATTTTTTGAAAAGCAAATTTTAGTAATTAATAGTTTCCACTTATAAAAGTTTTACGCACATACTAGTTTATTTTTGAGATAGTTACTATGAAAACAAATAAATCAACATGTTTCTAAGAAAGCTCTATACTAAATACAAAGTTTTTTTATTATGTACTATGATAGATTTTATTTAATACTATTATATAAAAAATTAAAAGAATATTGAATAATAAAATGTAGATTAAACGACATAAAGATTCATTGAAACGAAGAGAACAAAGTAAAAACTTTGTTATAGTCTGCTTCTATTTTGGCACGCGACTACTGTCATCTCTAAATCCAGATCCAATTTCGATAAGACCTTCAGTTTGCGTGGCATGAAAGCAGTGCAAACTTAAATGAAACTGACAAAAAAAATAAAGTTTAATCTCATACTTTTTGAAAACAAAATTTTCTCGATAGTTTTTTTTTCCAGTCGCTTCTTTACACGCATGGTATTTTTAGAGTTTTCCAGTTTTGTAAAGCTCAACAAGTTTAGTCGATGAATTCAAACTATTTTTCGAATGGTTTTTCGTATATTTTTAATGAAATTTTATTATTTTGACATATTTAATTTGATTTTTCAATTAAATAATCAAATTTAATAATATAAGTTGTTGTAATAATCAATTTATGAATATTTTATAGAGCTTACGTATAACTATTTATTATATGAATCATGTTACAAAGTTTACAAACTTCTATCATGTTACTTTCTAGTTTCAAATAATTTTATTAGATTAAATTTAAATTTAAAATTAAGTTCATATAAGTTCAAAACTTTACCTTTTAATCAATTTTTACATTCATAAACATTAAATTTTTGATTATTAAAATCTTTTTGAAAATTTGACTTATGGTTAAAACTTATCAAGATATATTAGCAAAACAATTTTCCTAGAATATTTTAAGAAAAATTTTAAAGAAAACTTCCGAAACAATGGCACACATGCATTTCTACGTACATTAATTCTCATGCAATAAGAAAAGTGCATCTCTGCTTTCTCATCTCCTCTGCCCACAGGTTTTTGCCCACGCTTCAAAAGTTCATTTTACTTAACCCGGTAGAACAGACAATACGAATGTCTTCGCTTGCATTTTATCATGCGAACAAAAAATATGCGCATAAAATGAAAGAGAAATCGATTAAGAAGAGAAAAAAAGTTAATAAAATGCAAATGTCAGACAGTAGCCTGAATAACGATTGATTTAAGTTTAACATATTTAAACTCTATTTTTGTGATGTGTATATCTTTATTTTGTTTTCAAAGGGGCGGAATAATGTATGCTTGATATGATAAAAGGCGTTTCATGTTTGGATTCTGATAAACTTCTTAATTCGAACGAATCCTCGTAATATAGTTTTTAAAATTCATTATAAAAAGTAACACGTGCGCATCATATAGATTAAATTTCACATTATGTATTGTACAAAATACATATATTGCATGGGCTGTATTTATTTATTAAATGAAAATATTTTATTTTCATTTAATTAATTTGATAATTAATTTTTTTAAATCGAGATAATATAATACATCAATTAACAATATTAATTAATATTATTAAAAATTATAATTATTGTTTATATAAACTATAGATTATTGTTAACGATTATGGACACGTCAACCCCAGTTTATTTTAATTTAAAAAATAGTGTTATTTAAATTCGTAAAAATATTTTTGGACTATTAATGATCGTTACATCTTGAATTTATTAAAAACATCTTAATTTTTATCTTCAATGTAATATTCATAATAACTTATTTATTTTCATAATACGAGAATTTTATGAATATTTTATCACTTTAAATAAAATTGATTTCAATTTACCATGTCATAATTCAATCATTCATTTGCAAAAGAATTGATCTAGTTAAGATAGTTAAAACCCAAAATCGAAAATAAGTTATTAAAAGAAATATATTTGGATCAGTGATAATAATTACAACTCATATTTTTTTGTCAATATATATATTTTTTGTATTTTGAAAAGTAATTAAAAATAAGTAAATTAAAAAATACTGACATAAAAAAATACAATAAATTAAAATTATTGGAAAAACTTTAAAAAATATTATTTTTTAAATTTAATGACACATAATAAATCATAAATACCACATTTATAAATCAATATTGCTTATAATATAATAGAATATAATATTCAATAAATATATATATTTTAAAGATACACAATAAGCGTTGACCTCTTAAAACAAAAATCTAAAAACCTGATTTTATCAAGCTATTCTTGTCTAATGTCATAATAACTACTAGTGAAATAGAAAGTCTGACGTGCTTTTTTTTTTTCTTTCGTTTAAAAATCGGATGTCGGTGAACGCGCGAAAACAACAACACCTACACACGTGTTCGTAATAAGAAAAAACTGTCAAACTCACTAGCACGACTTGTAACAATCATGTTTCAACGAAATGCCAAGTCACTCAAAAGATATACACAAGGATTTGTATTTCCGTTCGTGGATTTTAAATAACAAAATTTATGAATCATATTTTCGTATGTGTAGGGTAACATTTCCTAATTTTTGTTAAATGCAATTAAACAGTTTTATTTTTCTTAATTTACTAAAATTTTAAGATGAAATTTTAATTGTTTCAGCACATTGCTGAAAATCGTTAAAATTAATCAAATGTTTAAATATTTTATTAATTGTTTTATTTAGCAAATTATAAAAAAAAAATTTACAATACCGTATAAACCCATTAGTTATAAAATTAAATAAAGAAGACATTATACGATCATTAAACTTTACGAAGGACTTAAAAACTTAATTAACATTAAAAGAATAGTGTCTGTTCCTTAATATAATAATTATAATTATTATAGTGATTTAGTTGCTATAATTATTATTTATTAATTTTATGAATGAAATTGATACTATAATATTTTTTGGATTATATTTTCACTCGCTTTTGTATAATTAAATTAAATATGATTCATAATTAGATTTTTTAACGTTTATTAGTTTTCACTTCAGTTGTAAAATGTAAAATATATGTTATTTAAATCTCTTTCTTCAATGGTATTTTAAATAACTTAAAAATTAAAATTTAAAATAAAAATCAATCAACGAGATTAAGAGAAACCGTATATTAATAATTCATAACTAATGTGTTGCTTTACATTACTAATTTATTGCTTTACAATTGAAGAATTATCAATTATCATTTTATGAAAAATTATTGCTAGAGAAATCAGTAAGTGAAAACTAACTTAAAATAATACATCACGCGAAATCGATGTTTGTTTATTTAGTATCAATCTATAATATCTCATCCAATATTAATGAAGAAAAATAAATAGAAATCCAAATGCTCATAACAGGGATATAAAATTCACAAGAATATTCAAAAAAAGAAAACCATATTATTAATTTTTAACATTTATTGCTTAACTTGATTTATTTTATTTTTTTTTTTAATTTTCTGTTCATGTTAAAAGTCAAACGTATTCAAGAATATTTATGTTTGAAAATTAGAAGAAAAAAATAAATTAATTAGAGTATGGTATATTAGGTTCGTTGAAATCTTATCTTGAGATCTTATTCTTTATATAAAAGGCGTTCACCTTAAGCATATAATGTGCCTTGTTTAGTCCTCTTACGCAGTATACGTATATTGTATATGAAACTGAATTACGTAGGCGATAAAAAACTTGCTTTTTAAATTAAACTTAAATTGTAATTTTTAGCTGAAAAGAAGTAGTAAGAATGGCTCAGAAAAAATAATAAACAAAAGTTGTTTTTTATTTTTTAATTTAATTTTTAGGTTGTAATTAAAATATCTTTTAAATGTTCATACTTGATTTTATGGTAGACTATACATAACCAAAGAATGTTGACTTAAGAATGAAGTTGTAAGAAATTTTGAGACACAGTCATCATTCTACACAGAGAGAAAATTCATACGAATAAAACATGCGAACTTCTAGCTACATGAGCACATAGTATTTACATGTTTAGCATATCTAATACACGTATATTAACACTATTCATGTATACAAATTATGGAAAAATTTTTCTCATTTACATGATATATTACATCTATATTTTTTCATTAATTTCAAGTTATGTATGCATATTCTTTAAATATAAATATGTATTAATGTCAAAATAATCAACAATTTTTTCAGAGCTAATTATGAATTATTGTTATTTTTGTAAGTTATTATTATTGTGTATAAAATTAAAGTTATCTGTCTGGTTGTCTATCTTGCAATTAAAAATAGTATCCAGGAATTATTAAAAATCTGCTATAACGAACAGTTTTCAATTTTATGAATTAACCTTTCTTTAAAAATTTTATCGCATATTTGTGCATTTGTAATTTAGCAGACAGTATTTTCATTCATAGAAGTAAATATTATTATTAAAATTTCTCATCGATCGCGAAAATTAAAATATTATTTATACATCAATGATCAATCCAAGAATTTAAAAAAATTCCAACATAGTATTGCAGGTTATCTAAATATAAATAAGAATTAGTATCTGTTTCAATTAACCATTTCCTTCTTACTTGCACAATAATGCATTTAAAGCAGACGTTGACTTGAGCTTGCACCTTTTCTTCTCTCTTTCTTTCTTTCTCTTTTACGAACGAGAGTCGTCGGGTCACTGTAATTTTAGCAGTGAAAGAACAATCAACGCATCTCGCCGATTCCTTTTGAATAACAATGCATACAACGAACTGCATTTTCCACCCAGAGCTATAAGAAGACGATAGGAGAAAACGAAGATAAAAAAAAAATAGTTAAAAGAAAATATATACAATGACTATACAATTAGGCATGCTACTCGTGAATTATGCAGAATGCTTAATCCCTTCTCTTTTTTTTGGAACACTTCCATATTGGCTATTATCAAATGTAACGTCTAAGAAAAGTTCTAATGAATTCTTTTAATTGTTTAGTTAAATTTTATTCTTATGCTTGGTAAAGTTCGTATGACGTTATTTCTATTTTCTAATTATAGAAGAAAATATAATTTTACAAATATAATTTTTTTTCAAATTATAAAAGCAACAATTTTTTTAAATGTCTGTGCATTATTAACATAAATAAAATTTAATCAATATTTGTATCATTTCTATAAAATTGAACAATTAATAATTGCTTAAAAGTTAAAAGACTTAATAACATTCTTAACAAAAAATTACGTAAAAATTATTATGTTTATTTTTTTCTTAAAAGAAAGTTATTTTAATGGAGAAATTCTAATATTCATTTATTTAAAAATAAATTGCAAATATATGGAAAATTACAATAAATTTTAGTTAATTATATGAAGTGATATTATACCTTATTTTATTATCATATTAATTTTATTTTTAATCGTTATATTATGACATTGATGAAGATTGATTTAATTTATAATGAGCTGAATATTGGTTTATGGCTAAATTAAATAACTAGTTTCTAACAAAAACTGAAATACATTTTTCTCAATTCTCAATATTGAAATATTAAAGCTTAAATTTTTCCTCAATGTTTTCTTAAAATTCAAATTAAAAAATTAAATCGATAAAGGATTTAATTTTTGTCAGCTGATTTTGTTTCACTTATACGTCTCAATATTATGAAGTACATACTATTGAAGACATTCATAGCAAAAAATGGCGTAAATTTTCCGTCGTTATAAGACATGAAAAGTGAATAATAAATAATTTTTTTTAAATATTTTTTATATTTTCATTTTTTGAATCTTTAAACATAAAATACCTATAAAAATAGTATTCTATATGTCCGTATTATATTTAACAGTATAATAAACCAATATTCGGGATTTAAATAAGCTCAGAGTCATTTTCAATGAAATACTTTACGAAAAATCATTGTTATTAGATATTGCATTATAAATTTTATTGAAATTAAAAAAAAAATGATATAATGATTTTCTCATAAATACAATTTATTGACTGTCTTTAAAAAATTTAATAATTAATTGATTTCTACAAAATCAATTCTCACGTGAAAAATCACGACCTCTTAAAATTCTTTGAAGATGAAAAACACCAACTCGTTTGACATTTGTAGAACATCGACTACTCCCCAGATAGAAAATCAATCGACACGTCAACGCTAACCTCGGAAGAAATAGTTTTAAAAATAATTTAAAATAGATCAAATATATTTCCAATATCATTCCAACGGAAACCAATCGAATAGAGATGCATTTTAACAATTCAATAAAAAAGATCTACAAATATAACATTAAAGTTATCTCCTTTATAAAACCACCAACGAACGTACATAAACTTTGTAATAGATCATCTATATATACACACAAGAAGGTGGAGACTTTTGGAATAAATACACGGGGGTTTTTGCTCTATGAATAGCATCCAGACAGCATACGTCATTCTCTCTCTCTCCCTTTGTTTTCTTTTTTCTAAGCGCCTTCCATCTCTTTCTATCCTCATATATTAATTTTCTAAGCAAGGAAAGATATAAAAAATAATGAAACACATTGCAAAGTCAAACCACTGAGCAATGCATTGAAATGACTGTACGCCAACGCGACGTTACGTTGCGAGTGGCACGTATTGTGTATTTTTTTTTTCTTTTTTTGCATGCTTAATTCTTGGACTATTAGAAACATATATTAGTAGACTTGCTTATTTCTATTATTCATTTCTTTTTAGAAAGTTCGCGTAATGAAGTTACAAGTAAAAATACTTTAAAAGTCATTTGTCGATGCGTTTACGTAAGATTTATTTTTTATTAAAAAATTGAACTAAACAAGTCGATTAAAGGATTTTTTAAATATTTGTAAGATAAAAAATTTATCACGAATGTAAAGGTTTACATTTATAATTGGTATTATTTTCTTTTATTTTTTAAAAATTTTATTATCTTCGTAGAGATAGGGATATATCTGGAACTTTTTAATTTTGAGAAATCGTCTTCACAACAATTAAAAGTCTATAATACAAGTTTCTGAAGTGGCACACACTTCAATAAGGGCTTAAATTACTCGTTTCTGTAAGTAGAATATGTAATTAAATTTTGGTATCGATTGAACAATCGTTGTTCACGGTACATAATTTTCTACGTCAAAAATGATACTTTTTGATGACTATTTTTAATGTTAGTGTGGTTTTTAGGTGAAAATCACACTAACATTAAAAATAGTCTAACAGCTTCCTAAAGAGTGGCACATGTACCAGGGTAGGCTTAAACTGTTCTTTTTACCATATTTATTATGCTCAAAAAATTTGAGAATGATCGAAAGTACGTTACTTTTTTTATAGCTCAAGAAACACACGTAGAAAAATATGAAAAAAGTATCATTTTTGACGTATAAAATTATGTACCGTGAACAACGATTGTTCAATCGATACCAAAATTTAATTACATATTCTACTTACAGAAACGAGTAATTTAAGCCCTTATTGAAGTGTGTGCCACTTCAGAAACTTGTATTATAGACTTTTGAATTGTTGTGAAGACGATTTCTCAAAATTAAAAAGTTCCAGATATATCCCTATATAAATATATAATTTGATTTCACATTTCCACCATCATAATTTTTTCAGTGTATATGCAAAATATGTACAAGTGAGTAAATAAATAAATGTCCAAAAGTTCAATTATCATATCTGAGACTTATCCTTTTATAAAAAAGAAAAAGGAGTAAAGCAAAAGAAGTTTAGAAAGATTTTTTTTTTTAATTTTATTTAACGTCGCTGTATTTACGCTATCTTATTGATGCTTATTACAGCGACGGGAGTCGTCAGTGTGTTTGTGAACTTCAGCGCATATAACGTACAGCGGTGCTCGCATAAATCGTCCGAGACTAGGATTCGAACTCGGGACCTCGAGATTATGAATCCGTCACTATACCGACTAAGCCACTGACGACCACTATAATCAATAGCTATATATAAACATACAAAAATAGATTAACTTATTAGAAAGTTGCGGAACAAATTAATATGTAATTATATTTGAAGTTACTTTTGTATATATATATGTACTACTGATTAATGATTCTCCGAATAGATTGCATACATTTACTTTAAAATAATAAGTTTGAAAACTGAAATTTTTTATACTTTTCTTTTTTTTAAGTATACTATTGTCTTCTGGTCGGAAATGTAGAGCGCGTTGATATTATCAAAGATTAAATCAATGGGTATTACAAAGGATGTAGGGTATATATTATTTAGCGTATAGAATTTAATAGCAAAATTAGAATGGCAACTACACAAGTCAACGTCTAGTCCCAAACCCACGCGAACAAAATTTCTCTTAAAATAAGTGTCGTTTTAATAAATCAAAATAAATTATAATTTTTATACATTTTTAAAATTTTTTTAACTAAAAATATTTATACTAATTTTATAATAATTACAAAAAAATTAAAAAAAGTTATTGTATCAATTTGAATTTTTTATCTATGCGAAACTAATTCATTTTTCAATAATTCTCTCCGAATTAAGCAGTTATTATATGAAAGTATTCTAAATAAATTTAGTTTAATTGTTTATTTTGTTGTACTACGCACAAAAATAAAGATAAATGTAAATATATATGAAGAAATCAATCAAGTTGCTTAGCATGTAATTCATTAATTTATTCTTTTGCTTTAAACCGAATGAATAATAATTAAATAATTTCTTTGCTAGTTTCATTAAAATAACATTATTGTGGTGAAGAAGGCGTATCATGAAAATAACATCTGTTTCTATGAAGCATTAAATTACTAAAAACTTTTGATAATATAAAAATTTCTAAAATATTTCACTCGAAAAAGAATCTAATTAAAATCCAGAGCAAAAGTGATTTTTTTTTAAACATTCTCTAAAGGTATTAATATCACCAAACTTAAAAAAAAATCTGTCAAGAAGAAAGGGTATGCGTTTTGGAATGTCTGGTAGAAGTGCTAACTTAGATTAATATAAGTTGAAGCATTGTTAATGAATTATTTTTAAAAATTTTGAATATTAGTTTAATAAACGTAATGATTTACTTAATTTTCTTATTTTTTAAATGTAATTATTTCAAATCAAAGAAATCGCATAATTTTTATTTGATTGAAATAAATGATACAACTGTTATTAGTATGTTTCAAGTAAAAATTTATAGATTTTTGTAAATCAAAGATGGTCGGGAAGCTTTTAATATTAAAAATGTAAATATTCAATTATCAGTTTGCAATTTTGATTTGCAATATGCTTAAATATTTCAACTATCAGTGATCGAAAAAAGGTTATTAAAAATAAAAAATAACTGAGCTATAAGGAAATTTGCGAAAGATGATAAAAACATTGATAAAATTCTTTTTAGAGAACTAATTCCTCTCATTCTCGTAACCGGAGCTTTTAAAGCCCTCTCTTGTACTCAAAAGTTTCCTAGCTAGTTTTCTTATAAACTCACGATATATATGCGTATGCTCTAACTTAAATATTAAATTCTAATTTCTAAATGAGTTCTCAGTCGCTCAGTCGGTAGAGCGATGGATTCATAATCTCGAGATCTTGAGTTCGAATCCCGCTCTGGGCCGATTGATACAAGTACCACTGTACGTTACATGTGTTTTATTCATAAACACACTGATAACCTTTGTCGCTAATTAACATCGCAATAATAACATAAATACAGCAACGTTATAAAAAAAAATTTCTAGATTTTAGTTTGTGTTTTGTTTACATTCTCAATTTTTACGATTTTAAACTTAATCTTAACGACCATAATATTTTAGTTATCTGACCAATAAGAAGTTATCACATAAAAAAATCTATCAGAAACCATAGCTTTTTATAAATAAAGCATACAGATTAAAAAAGAGTAGCGCGTGTAGCCTATATTTTTCCCCTCGCATAAAATGCCTTCGCGCAAGCGCTCAAATTTATATTAGCGCTTTAGAGCTTCGATGAGTGAGCCAAAGTGTTTTGGATGCTTGAATTGATGATGATATTTTATGCTTGCAAAGCGTAAAGGAATTCATGATAAAGAAAATATGGAACAATAATTTTTTTTCGGGTAGAGTTAAAATTTTTATTTTAAAATGTGCCACATGATTTACGATAATAGCTCATTTATTTTTTGTACACTGAAAAGTCGGACTCTCGGGGGGTCGCTGTCGAACATGTTGTATGTTTAAATTTAGGAGTGTTTAGAGTGTTAAAACTAGCGGCTGTGCGTGGGGTGTTTAAGGTGTTCTGGTCAGAGCGGAGCGGGGGAATTTTTTGTAAAGAATATTAATCTTAAATAAACTTTTGTAATGCTAAAAAAAGACTTTGAAATCAATTGAAATAAGAAAACAAGTGTTTTTAACAAATTATTTTTGATAAAATATTATAATATAATGGTAGCAACAAATTGTAGAAAAAAGATAATGATTTATATTACATTTTTTTTTTTTTTTTTTAAATAATATTGTAAGATAAAACTATCAAAATTAAATTTTTCCACCAAAAAGATCAACAACTTATTTTGTTTAAAAATAGTTTGAATAGATTTTTTAAAATTTTGTTTAGATTTCAAAAAAAGATATTCCAAAAACTTAAGATTATTTCGAAAGCTTTAATATAAATTCGACGAATTTTCTTCGTTCCACTGTCAACCAAAATTTATAAGCTATTTATATCTTTTCAGAATGTATGATTCCCTAGAACAAAATAATTTAAAAATAGAATATTTGTTTATTAAGATTATCTGATAAAATTTGGTTTTATTCATTTATTATTGTTTATACATATGGATGATTATTATTACAGACTTAAAATTTCTATTTTTGGAGTAAAGTTCAACGACGCTTAAATTATTCCGTATAAACTTCTAATTACATGATAAATTTCAATTCTTTTACCAATAAAAACATTATTTTTATATTTTAACGTTTGTAACAATATATTTTAAAAAAATGATATTTTAAAATCGCATTATACTTATATTATTAAAAATCTATTACAATATTACGAACAATTCAACTTTCTTGCAAGAGAAAGTATTTCACTGATATTAATAGTAGCTTATTATTAGAAAGTTAAAGAAAAATAATTTTCTTTACTCAGTCATAAAAAATGTATACACACACTTCTGACTTTTTTTTATACCAAAAAGAAAAATAGATAACATCATATTGCAATGAAAATATATGTTCAACATAGTATATCTTTTAATAAAATTTGCTAATAAAGTATAATCTAGATATGTTTGTACTCATAATATTTATATTTAATAAAATGTAAATAGAGCAGTACAACATATCATACATTGTTTTATCTTCCTATTTTCTGTTCTTTTTTTTAACGCACGTATTGCATAACGTAGTAAATACTATTTTAATGACACTCTACTGAAAGTGGAGCACGTGCACTTATTGAAGTGTGACTGTTTTCTCACACTCTTCAGCGGAATTTTATAATGTTGATTATTGTAGCATTTGTCTTCATTTCCTCTTTTATGTCACTTTTATACACGGAATGGATAGACCAAGCTGGTCATTTTTTTTGAGTAATTTTTTAAATATATTTTTTCAATATAAAATATTTTATTCTATATTTGAATATTGATATGTGATATTAAAATATTATTAATTTTTTTATACGTTAGTATATTTATTAATATATTAGTATTTTATGAAATTTTTTCACACTTTATTTAAAGTATAATTGCATGTTTGTAGATATATATTTTTACATTAATTTTTAGACTAAACGAACAAGAAGATATTGTATTTTTTATATTCTTGTAATTACATATTATCTCAGAGAATTGAACAAGTGACTAATTGGAAGAACAATTGAAAATGTTAATATGTTACAGAAAATTTTTTTGTGCCTATGTTTTGAATTACAAAGCTCACAAATTGATGAACACGAATACTTCTAAAATTAGAAATTATAATTTAAAGCATTGTGAAATGTTGCTTTGAATTTTCTTTTCTTCCTCTTAATAATATAACTTTATTAATTTTTTTTTTCATTTACAATAATACGATGAAAAATCTATGCCCAATTACAAAATTAAACTGTAAAAAATTTTTGTGTTAAACTTTTACACATGAGTAAATAAAAAAAAATATAAAATATTTTGTTTTATATACAAAATTTGTACGTTATTATTCAAATTGTCATCATAGCTTAGAATAACACATTTTATTATTAAAAATTGTACACTATTCATAAATTTTTGTATTAAAATTCTTATATTAAATTTTACAGAAAAATTATTTGTGAATTTTAAAACAACAAAAATAATGTGTCATCTGAAACACTTGTGCTTTGTAAAATTACAATAAGTTTTTTACAGTGTACAAGATTAAATTTAATTTAAAATCATGTATTGTAATACATTGAATAAAAGAGATGTATGTTTTTTAATTTTTCAGAAACGACCAGAATGAATCCCCGAGCGGGAGACACCGTCACCTCGACGAAATCGAAAAAGACAACGAACACGACGAGAACGACGACTTTGACGACCGGGGTGTCGCGCGCTCAACAAGGACGAAGCAACAGATTCGAAAAATTTCAAAAGTCACGTACAATTGGTATAACGAGAAAACGTTCTCGTACCGATGACAAGACATTAAATTCCTTATCAAAGCTGCCGCCTCACCCCGAAGTTTTAAAACCGCCACCAGAGAAATCTAGGCGGCAAAGTGATAATAACAATACTGCGCTTAGCGGCATGCGCACATCTAGCAAATCGCGCCTTGGCGATTTTTTTTCAAATTTAGCATCCCGCATTCGTGGACCTAAGACTGCTGATACAATGGTAAGATATGCTATTTATTTTTTCTATCATTTAGAAAATTCGAGTATATCCAAGTAGAAAATTGTCCATATTCCTGGACAGGATTTTTTATCATAAGTTAAAACGACACTTATGCAAAATTTTGTTCAAATAATTTCTAGCTAAGTATCGTTTTAACTTATGTTAACCAATTTGTATAGTCGTATAGTCTTATTATAATCAATTTTCTACCAGGGATTTAAACTTATTTTCTCAATTTAACTATGCCCATTACTAGATTAGTAATAACCCGATTGTTATAGAATGTAAAATTTCAATTACGATTTTATCGGAAAATATAAAAAAATAAACATTTTGCAATGTGGAAAATTCATCTAAATAATAATTATCAAAAGTACGAAAGAACTCAATCTAGTATTAATCAAATAAAATGCACCAAGTTTATTTGCTTTTAATTTATAAGTGAATTGTAAGATAACTGTGCTAGATATTGTCGGTGTTTGATATATTGTCAGTTAGTTTTGTTTGACTTGTAAAGAAAACATTTTATCAAGCGTTATATCAGAATAACCCCTATCAGTAAATTAAAAGTACTATACATTAGAAAAATCAAAATTTAATTAAACGTCTCTGATTCACAAATAATAATTTATTTAAAATTTAATATCCATGCTTTTTTATAAAAAGTGACATGTTTTTTTACATGATGCTGAAAGGATATTTCTCATGTTCAAAAGTAAAAATCACTGCTTTGAAAAAGAGTTGCAAGTTTGTATTATTTATGATATTATTATGAGAATAAACTTTTCTTATACCTTCTCTTTAAATAAATAACAGTAAATTTAAGAAACAAACTAATTTTTATTTAAAATTTATTGTCTATAGTTATTTAATAGTTTTTTCGAATCTCGACGTTTTGCAGACAATCGTAATTCATACGTGAAATATATAAATTATGATATGTATAGTGGTCTAAACATCTTTTATGTGTTTAACACTGTTGCATTGTTGATTGGTTTATTTATTTACCCGTATGATTGCTATTAAGATATTCTTATGAATATAAAAACGCAACATTTAACTAAATCAATGATATTAATTTATTTATTTATACACGTAGAGAATATTTTCTATAAAAATTTTACATTGTCAATTTTAATACACAATAACATTCATTATAAATTTTAAAGAAAATTTCTCTCCGTGTAATTGTATATGATTTTATATTAAACAGAAAATATTAGATTAGATTTTACGTTAATTATGGTTGATTTTATTTTATTGGAATTATTATTATTAATATTTTGAATGTTGTCTCAGTAATGGCTTTCTCATTGATAATAATATGAAGACCAAACTAATCAGTGGATATGAGTTGATATAAGAAAGAGTATAGAAAAATTTCCATACGGAGAAAAATTCTATCGTAAAAATGACTATTTTAAATAGTAACCGTTAGACATACTTTACTTTGTATAAAAATTACTATTTCAATTAGTAAAAATTGAGAATTTTTACCATTTATATAGAAATTTTTACTATTTAAATTAGTAATTTTCATACGAAATAAAGTATATCCCACGGATACTATATCAACTAGTAATTTTTACAATAGAATTTTCCTCCGTACAATATTTTAAAAAATCGATAATTGTTTAACTCATAAAATCATTAACAAAAATTAAGATAAAAAAAATTCTGCGAAATCATAATTTGTCACTATAAGTGGATAAAGCAATTCTTTTAAACCACCAGCATCTCGATACTCAAAGGCTTTCATTAGAAATTTATACGCAATATTATTTCAAAAGTTCTCATATAAGCTCCATTGTACATTATATTAGCTTTGTTCATAAACATACTGACAATCTCCACACTCTCTCGTTGCTAATTAGCATCGCTAAAACTCTGATGGTAGTTTTGTCGATCTGATGCTAAATTTCTAAATATATTTTTTCAAATTATTATTTTATAATAATCTTTATTTCTATTTCTCGTGTATAAATTTCGCGGCGCTTTGAAAGTTATATTGATTCATAACCCTTTTTTTATATAAGTACTAATATATTTATTTCTAAAAATTTTTAAAGCCGGTCGATCATGCCGAGGATCCTGCACATGAACCTGTCACAGTTGATGTTGACGTGGCAAATTCATCAACGGAAGAAAGCGTTATGAAGGAATTAGGTTGTAGTTACACTGATATTACCAAAATATCAATGAAAAGAGAAGGAAACAATGAGCCAGAACAAAATGTTGACTACAATAAAAGAAGAAAAGTTGACATTGATGAGGATCGTTCTGAATCATCTAGTGTTACGACAATCAAATCGAATTACGTTGATGAACCTGATAAATCCAATATCAGTTCAATGCACACTGATGATTGTGAAGCTAGTACAAGTGATTGTAAAAATTATATAGTTGAAAATACAAATTCAGAACAAAAAGACAAAGTGATTGTTGATAATAAGTGTGATTTGACAAATCAGCTAGATAGTGAACCTAAAAGTCAAACTAAAAATTATGAACCTGGTGAAAGTAGAATTCTGGATTTTTGTAAAAGTATTATTAGTACTATAGGTGAAAGAATTCAAAATGTAGAAGCTATCGAATCCGTGGCAGATGAAAAAACAAAAGTATCCAATAATATTAAGAGTAGATCATTTGTATTTTCTAAGTCAGAAAAATCGTCGAGAGAAGAAAATTGTTTGAAAAGTCAGAATAAGTTAGGTGAAACAAATACGTCAACAACAAACATCGGTGCAGAAGCAGATCCTCCAACCGAATTAACTTCACGATCGACAATCAAATCTTCGCGTAAAGACGAAACGGCGCGTCTTCGTAAAACAATTCAATGGTTGGAAGAAGGCGGAAGAAGACTACGTGAGGAATTAGCTGGTGTAAGAGCAGAATTACACGAAGAACGAAAAGCTTCTAGACTGGCTCGTCGCAATTTGGAAATTGCTATAAAAGAAGCAAAAAATGCCGAATCTGTCAAATATACAGGTGTTATCTCAGAGCTCAAAGCTAGGTGAGTATAAAATCGTTTAAATTTTTTTTTTCTTTAATTGTGTATATGTATATATTTATTGTTTTGTTTTATTATTAATTAGTTAATTGTAACGAGAAAATTAGAATTTTAGTTTTGTTTAATAAAAAAATTATAATTGCATTACAAAATTGTAAGCTTTTATAGGAACCTCTGTTATATTTTTAAATTTCCGTAATTTTTCAACTTTATTTTGGTCGATTAACACACGTTTATAAAATATATATAAAAAGTTGTAATTCATTCTTATTCTGTTATTATTAACTAAAATTTCTAAAAATTTACTTGTAATTACCAGAACTTTTTAAATTGAATATGAACTTTCTATTCACCATCAAAATAAAAAAATTTGAATGAAATTTTTTTCTGAGAGTAATTAATTTATCAATTTATATACATTTATGTAATACATTTTTAAAAATGTAAATGTTAATTTTTACCAGAACTTACGCTAGAGCTTAATGAATACTTAAAAAGGGTAGCAATACCAAAATTTTGAGAAAAAGAAATATTATAATTAAAATCTGCATAGATTCATAAGAATTAGAAAAAACCTTTTAACTATTCATCTTTAACCTTTTTTTCATCACTATTATTAATATCTTATTTATATTTGAAATAACTTTTAGTGATACTAAAAATAAGAATGCTTTTAATTATTTTATTTAAGGAAAGTCTATATTTTAGCGTTCAACTATTTCTACCTTTGTTAAAATAGCTATACTATCTTTATTACTACTATTTTATCTTGTATGTGTCAAAAGAGATGAGTATATTAACTGAAATAAAATTTGCTCTTTACTTTATATTACATTCAGTATTTTAATTCCAAAGTTATATACTCTAAAATTTGAGTTTATAATAATTGAAAAAACATAAATATTCAAAATTGCTATAACTATTTACTGATAATAAAAATAAAAATTAGACTTGAAGGTTATGGTGAATTTTTCTTCTGTTTTAGTTGGCCCTTTGAACTGCTCTAGGCTATTTTTAACATTGTCTAGCTCTTTATTCTAAGAATATCTATAACCAAGTATTAATGTTAAATTCCTAGACCTCGTGTGCGCCCGTACATTACACATTGCGCGTTTTTAAATGTGCTGGGCCTTGATCATTATTTACACTCAAACTCTATCGCCACATAGTTTTTTATGAAAGCTTATGATTTTTAATTTTAAAGTTTATTATAAATAAACTGATCCGTATTTTAAAATCAGAACATATTGTTTCAACAGTATTCTGCAAGTCTAAAGACTTCTACATAGAGCTTCCATCTGAAGTAAAATAAAAAAATTATTAGAAAAAAATTAAATTTTTTGAAAAAAAGTTTGAAAAGCTTTTTAATGAATTATAGAGTTGGAAAATTTTTTAGAAAAGTAATAATATTGAGAGAAGAAAAATCAAATGCAGTATCGTAATTTGAAAATATTCGGAACGGAATTTTCTTTAATATTATTGAAATCGATTGAGTTTAAAATATTTAACTCTATGTATATGATTGAATCGAATTTGGTACTCCATGATTTTCCAAGTATTTCATACTTTTCTTACCTAATTCTTTGTCATACTTTCGTGCAATAATTATACAACTCTTTGCAATATCATTTTAATGAAAAACTTATAAATTTCTGAAATAAGATGCCTATTTCTTAAGCTCCAATATCCCAATTGCATTTGATCCCTTAAGGTCATGTCTATTAGATGATCAAGTTCATATTGAATCGTATAATATTTCGTTCTTTTCTTCATCTATTCTGATTGTTTCCTTAAGTATGCAGTTCCACGTGAAAAACCAAACTTAATTTTGTAATGATTTTGAAGATCAAAGTCAAGAACACCTCGTTGGTCCCATCTAGGCTCAACGATGATTAATGAGATCATGCTTTTGTGAAAAGTATGATTTGTCAGATATTTTAAACCATATGACTCTTAATAATTTAATTTCTTATTTAACTCTGATATAATACCTATAGGTCAAATTTAAGATTATCGTTATAGTCCTCATAGAAAATCTCGCCAACTTTGTGAATCATCATTTTGTTTGAACAAATTGATTTCAAAATTAATGAGATTCCAAATATTTATAATATTCTGTAGATAGTAAAATGCTTTTAGACTCCCAATGAAGATTGTAACAAATTGTGATAAATAAATTTATTATAAAAAATAACAAATGTAACAGAAAATTTCAAGCTATTACAAAAATTTTTCAAATATGAGGTTATGAATTAAAGATGAAATTTTAGATCATTTTGTTAAGGATTTAAATTAATCAAAAAAATGTTATATCGTCAGTAAAACAAAAAAGTTATTTAAAAAAATATTTTTAATGACCATGCATGTATATATTTGACAGATTATCTGCATCACCAACTCGATCAGATTCTACGCCGAACATATCAAAGACAAATCTTTTAAAAGATGAGAATCATAAGCGAGAAATGGCAGCCTTAAAAAAGCGACTTGCTGAAGCTGAGACTACAATTCAAAAGCTCAAAATTAATTCGTTAGATCGATCGCGGTCAGCAAAGAGAATCAAAGAAGATGGACATGCTAAAACGGCATTCACCGAGGTGCGAAGGCTGGAAATCGAAGTACAAAATCTCCGAGCCGTCAATAAGGAGATTGAAGAAAGATTACACGTAAGTAGAATATGTATATTTAAAACTAACTTAATTTTTGACAATTTAGAATATTATGAGATAGAATTTTAAAATATAGTTCATCAAAACTGTAAATTAATAAATATTTTTATAGAAAGTGTTTAGATCCTCAAACAAAGTTTTCATATATAAATCCATATGTATTAACAAGTACACGTGGATTTTTATGCTTTCATTTTATATTGTATAAAATATTCAAAATTTTCCAATGGAAAGTAATACATTACTTCCATCCGTTAGTAAGCTAAAAGAATGCTACAGTGTTAGATGTATTAGGTATATTATTAAGTTCAAAGTAGCAAGTGAAATTCCATCCTCTATGCTTATTTGGCGTGAAGGGACATTCTCCTCTCCTTAAGGAATAGAGTATTTTTTGCTTGTGTCCTATAAAATAATTATTTTGGTCATTAGAGGAATAGTGTTATTTGTTGAATTCACTGCTTCAATAAACATTGAATTCGAGATTAAATAAACTATAAAAATTTGGTTTTGTATTTTGCCCCAATAACAGTCGTATATTTTCTGATAGAACTAATAAAAATTAGATTTTGATTAAGTTCACTTTGAATTCTTTCTATATGTACAATTATTATTGTCATTCATATAAACAGTTTTAATAAGTTTTTAGTTCAAATTCTACTATGGAGCAAAAAAAACCTTTAGAAATATTTCAATTATATTAATTTTATATCTGTATTAATTTTTATTTTTTGCACATTGAAAATATTTGAAAAAAGTAATGTAAACGATGAAAATCTATTTTTAATATTTGTGCAACCTTTGATTTAATAATAACATATGTTTTTAATCAATAACATTGAACTCAAAATTTTAATTTCTTTTTATAATTTTTACTATATTTCGATATTACAATAAATAAACCGAATAAAATAAAGTTAAAGGTTTGGATTGCAAAAATAATATAATTTTCAATTTAAGAGAAAATGTATAAAAGCAATTTTGATTTAATTATTCAGATAGCAATAAAATTTGATAAAACACACCTTTATACAGAGTTCATATTCGATAATAGAATCACAGAATTTAAGAATGTTCAATGGTTACGCAAAAGTTAACAGAATGCTTTGAAATTTTAAAATATGATTTATTATATTAAATTAAAGTACCTCAATTTTTTTTCCATATTTTATTCCGCATGTTTTTTCGAGAAATTTAATGTTAAAAATACGAAAAATAACATGGGTTCTTATGGGCGATCTGAAAATCGATTGCGTTTTATATAAATTTCTGTCATAAAAGTTAACAGATCAAATTAAAATTTAGATATTATGAAAGTATATTATTTAAGGATTCATTTCATATAGTTTTTTATATACCTTTCAGGAAAATTGACAGAGATTTCCAAAGTTAAAGTTAAAGTAAGAGTTAATTTTTGAAAACCCGCTACTGCTACGTAAGAGATTTGACAACGTTGCGTATATATAACATAAGTTTTGAATTGAAAGATAATATTTTTCTGCTAAACTTAACCTACAAATAGAAGCGCTGCGTTGCCAAATTTCATTCAACATATTACCAAACTTAAATTAATTTATAATAAATTAAATAACATTTTAAAATCTTTTATTTATTAAATAAAAATATTTAAATGTAATTTGAATAATATATTTCATCTCTAAGTGCCATTCAAAGAACTTTTTGTTGAAAAATATTTCATTATTTTAAGCTGGCAGCAATCCTTCTTTCCTATGTTAAAGCATAGGGTATCCCTCTGACTCTTCACCTCCCCGCATGACACCATTGAACATCCTTAAGTTATAAAAGTATCAAAATACCAAAAGTATATTTCTATCATTGAATTGCAATTTGTATCTTGTTTGAACGCCTTCATGTACGATAACCACAAATACAAGAATATATAACAAGTAACATATCGTAAATTTTGACTATATGAAATCATAAATAAGATTCATACATATTATTAAATTAATTTATATTTTTAAATAATTTTTACTTTACAAATCTTCATATTAAACAAATAAATGTATAAAATATTGTTTTAAATAAACGAATTAATGCAACAATTACAAAATACTATTTCAAATAAAACACATTAATCTTAGAACATGTTTTCTTTAAACGGATGGATTTTCTTGTAAAGAAGGCGGTTTTAATTGTCGGGTACGTAAAAGATCTGACAGCCAGAAAGCCGATTTTTTAAGTGTTCTGGTTCTATTTGGATGGTTGAAGTCTATATGAATCAATCCAAATTTTTCTCTGCAATAGTTAAAATTATTAATTTTTTTGTAATGTTTTCATTTGATTGAAAATTTTTAATTTAATAATTTAATTTACTTATATCCTTTAATCCACTCAAAATTATCTAATAAACTCCAAACCATGTAACCTTTTACATTACATCCATGTATTTTTATGGCATCTAACATCGCATTCATATATGAATATAAATAGTGAGATCTTTGGTCGTCTTGTAATGTACCATTATCTGAGAATCCATTTTCTGTAACATATAGAGGTGGATTTCCATAATCTTCTTTTATTTTATGCAATAAATCGAAAAATCCACGAGGGATTACCTGTGTTAAAAAAATAAGTTTGATATAGTTTAAAATAATTTTCTTTTTTGTTAACGTTTTGTTAATTTTTCTAACTATTTCCAATAGATTTGTATTTTTGATTGATGAAGTTTGTTTAATATTAAAAGTATATTGAAACTGGGTTTACTATTTACTTTAAGCCAATCACTTGCCGATGAAGGCCATTTTGGATCTTTACTGTAAATAAGTCCATCGTCATTCAAATAAATAGTTTCATTTGTTTTTGGTGCAGGCTCTACCACAGAGCTTGTATAATGATTTAAACCCAGAAAATCAAAGGTACCTCTGAAAACAAAAATTATAATTATTGTATGAAGACTGTTATAGAAGACACGTTTTTTATGCCATCAAAAAATAATTCACATTTCATTTTCAGAGATTTAAATTTTCAAAAATGGATTTACTTTCATTTTTTTAGCTTTGCGCTCACGACCTCAGTTTTTAATCGTAATCCAATTTTTGTTAGTTTTTCATAAAAGTATGAAAGTTAAATTATTCTAACAGAGAAATTCGTTCGTAAATATCGCTAATTTCATTAATATTTTTATTCCAATAATATTCTTTAACTGCTTGTCAATCAAGCTTGTTGAAAAAAAAAATTATACTGGAATAATATTAAGACAAGAAGTACCCTTATTCAATATACTTATCGAAATTAAGGTAAAAAGCAAGATGAACCATTTAATAGTGCCATAGGTATCATAAAGAATACCGTTAAAATTAACAAGGAGAACAACATCCCGAAAGTTTAATATTTTTTCTACACTCTATTATGTGTTTGTATGGTCAGAAATAATTATTTTGAAGATCTGTAATTTTTTAGATAATCACATATTGTTATTTATTTTATATAAAAAACAATATTATAACTTAATGTACAATAATAAATAAAGTCTTGAAAACTATGACCCACTTAAATAAACTTTAAAACATTAATTGATAAGGATTTCATTATTTTTTTCTTATAAATACATATTTTATAAGTTAGACAAGATTAAAATTCTGCACAGTTGGATATTCCATTAAAAGTTGACTATAATTGTTGCTTATTAAAAATATAACTATTAATATGAGCATTGATTATTTACGAAAGATGTTTCACTGAAACCTAACAATAGATTAGAGTTAATAAAGTGGAAATGCAAATAATATATCGTACTGTCCGATTTGATGACAGACATTTAATAATGAAATAAACAGCCGACGTTATCATAAAATTGAAAAAAAGACAAAGAATAAGAAAAAGATTATTATCATCGTAAGACCACTTTTATATAACAATTGTCATTATTGCATTAAAGTCTTTTTCTATTTATTGATAAGATTAATCATTTAATAATTTAAACGATGATATTATATAGAACAAAGTGATCATTTTGATTAATTATCAACATGATGAAATTTTATTTATGTACATTATGATGATTGCACTTCTAGAACAATGAAGTAATTAAGTTTTATTTTATTTTAATTGAAATTTGATGTCATTAGTTTGTTTAAATTATTTATTAAATTTTGAAATTAATACAATTGTTTGTACTTTAAATTAACGAGAAATTATAGTTAATTTCTAACAAATTTGGAAATCATCTGTGGCTGGATTGGAATATAAGAAAAGACTTGCGGTGTATATAGAATTACAAACTTTATTCATTAAAAATTTTCTCCTTTTTTAAAGTCTGATTTGAAAAAATGAATCTTATTGAATTATTACAAAGAAAAGAAATAAATAAGAAATATTATGAAACAATGAAAAATATTCACGATTTCTAATTAATAAATTAAATATAGAATTATGTTCATCTTTGTAATATTTTTAAAAATAGAACTTTGTTAAGTTAATTGTTGTTATGTAATGTACATAAACAACTAATTCAATTCCAAATTTTTTTAATAATATTTATAGTGTATTGATTGACAGTACTGAGATCGTTACACTGAAAAAAAACATTAAAAATAAGCTTAAATGACGTAAAACTCTTATTGACATTTGCTTTTAATGTATGAATAAAATAAATATAAAAGAAATAATACAGCCCCGAAAGCTCATTTTTTTTTATTTGACGTCCCTGGATAGCGTCGGGGTTGTCAGTGTGTTAGTAATGAAAGCACATACAGCGATGCTTGTATCAATCGACTGAGAGCGGGATTTGAACTTGGAACCTCGAGATTACGAATCCATCGCTCTACCAAATAAACCACTGACGACCTCGATCGTCTTATTATAATAATACTCACTTGATATAATTTATCCATTCTGTTGAAAAAGATGGCAATTTAGAATGTTCCAAGCCTTCAAATTTACTATTATCAGCAATTCTTTGTTTAATAATGGCTGGATAATCACCGTTTTTCGATAAAATTGGGTTGGCATATCTGCCAAATACAAATTGAAAAGCTATTTCACTAGAGTTTGTATCATTTTTATATTTTGAGTAGAAAAAATCTGTATTTAACACAATTCCGATTTTTCCATTTTGCTTTTCTCTGAATTCATCGTTATAAATGTGATATGCACGAGCATGAGCTTTTATGATATTATGGGTACAAAGATATTCAACTTCTCTACCTAGTTTCGAACCTGAAAGTTATAACAAACATTTGTATTTGTAAGCTTAAAGCTCTTTTGTTAAAAATGAAATTATTTTAAAATTAAAATTAAATCTTTTGTGTGACTTTTAATTTAAAACTTGTTTGTTAATTTAAACGTGCTTCTGAAATGTGTTTTTCAATTTAATATTGTAATTTTTAGTAGTTATTTCAATAATTATGTATATAATTTATACCTGGAGTATGTGTTCTCTTATAGAACGCTTGACTGCAATAGCTTTGTGGCTCATTCATTGTGGCAAAGAATTTGACACGATGTCCAAATTCCCTGAAAACAACTCTGGCGTAGTCTCCAAATAAGTCAACCATATTTTCATTTGTCCAACCACCCATATCTTCTAAAATTTGTGGATGATTCCAATGAAATAATGTTATGAATGGCTGGATGCCATTTTTTTCTAATTCATCGAGTAAATCGTTGTAATATCGAATGCCATCTTTACTAACATTATTCGAATTGCCCTTTGGAAGAATTCGAGACCAACTTATAGAAAAACGATAGAAGTCAATCTAATAAATTATAAAAATTAATCATACATTGTTAATTATTTAAATACTGCTTGCGTTCTTCAAAATTTTGAATGTTAATGCATACATTAAAAAAAAGTATATAAAATAGTAGGAATATTTTTTTTATTTTTCATTATTTTATGTTCATAAATAAATTATTTTAATGTCATTTAAACATAGTATTTTTAATATGAATATATTTTTACGCTAATATTTATAAAATGATTTTAAAAAACATGAAGCCTATACATAATACTATACAGAAATAGAATAATATTGCAAATTGTAATATTATACTTACACCTAATTGTTTTAAAAGTTGAACATCTTCTTTATATTTGTAATATGAATTACATGCTATGTCACCAGTTGATCCATTTTCAATCATCTGAGGTTTAGTGTGAACAAAGCGGTCCCAAATACTTTCACCTTTATCTTATAAACAAATGATGAATTTAATTAATTATACTTGTATGCTATTTTAAATAACTTGCATTTGCGCTTCCATAAAATTAGAGACACAGAAAAAAGATTTTCATCGAAATAATAAACCTTTATTCATCTCCAGTTATAGTTAATTTCATTCTTATCCATAGATAATTCTTGTTATTGCAAATCATTTTTAACATTATATAATCTTTCAATGAAAAAAGTTAAGATTTTTGTACGGCATTATATTTACAAATTAAAAATTATTTTGAATGTTTATTTACCTAAATAATTCCGAAATTTTTACAAATAAAAATATCAATTTTTTAAGAAAATTCAAAGATGTGAGAAATTCAAACAAAGACAATAATATTAAAAATAATGAAATTAAAAAACAATTTATCAAATTACCGCTAACATTCCATGCTCCTTCAATTTGATAAGAAGATGTTGAAGTGCCGATTAAAAATTCTTCAGGAAAAACATGAACTTCATTATGATGAGCACAGACAAAGCTTGAAAAGAAAACCATGAAGTTTTAATTGTATAATGGTATCTGTTGTGCTTTGTTATGAAGCTTTATTACAATTCTATTTTATAACTATTAACTTTTTTAAAATTTTTACAAAACAATTTTAATTTATTTAAAAGTATGATTTCCTTACGTGACAAATTAATTTATTTCATAAAATTATGAAATTAAAAATATTATGTGAAAAATTTAAATGAAAACATTTTTTTTTAAAATTTAATTTAGAAACCACACCAGTTTTTACACCTTTTAAAAATAAGATAATTATTTGTATTATTAAGCTAGGATTTTGTTTATTGATTTAAAATATAAAAATTTTTTATAGCTTTTATGTTGCTATTAGTAAAACTTTTAAAAATACTCTATGATTCTTCTCATAACTCAATTTATTTTTTATCATTTTAATTTATAATTCATTTTTTATGAATAAAATCAATTTAAAAAATGTTTGTGTAAATATACAAAAGCTCTTACTTAAAATTAATCAAATTGATTATAATTTGGAAAAGTAAAAAATAACAGGAACGATAGATCTTCATTATTAACATTCATACAACACTTAATACTGTTACCGCGGTCAAACTGTTTTTCTAAACTATCATATAAATATCTAGTTGCATTATCTCAATATAAAATGATATAATATTGTGATTATTATTTTTTTTCTATTATCATTTTTGCTGTTGCAAAACTATTTGAACATTATACTTTCTAAAATAGAATTTCCACTTGAGTATATATTTACATATAATATTACACACTGGTATAGATGTATTAGAACTTATTTGTTTAATGTAGTAACAATATAATTTTCGGCAACTTGATTTTTAAGCGATGATAAGGACTTTTTTGTTTTTCATCCTTTCACAACACTTTTTTTATTTAATTTTTTTCATTATAATTTTCATTTCTAACTAGGAGAGGACCCTTTGTTTGGGTCACGGATCTTGCTGTAACTTGCGGATATGTTTTTATACATAAAATCATGAAAAAAGCCGCGAGCATTCGGTCTAACGCTCGATCATTCCAAGATTATGAGCTATTTTGTTAAATTTCTTTAAAAAATCATTGTTTATAATATTGAATATTATAAACAATCATTGTTTATAATATTGAATATTACTCCCCAATGGGACCTTCTAGGTTCATTCTGCAAAATTCTAGTAAAAGTTGAGATTAAATCCTTTTGATTAAAAAAAAACGTGTTCAAAAAGCTCAACCCGTTCAAAAGTTATAGCAAAATGAAAAACATGAAAAATTTAACACAATAATTTTATGGAAATTTAAGTACAATTTTATGCTAATTTTTATAACAATTTTTGAGACAATTATTATTTTCCCATAACTTTTGAACAGGTTAAGCTTTTTGAACACGTTTTTTTTAATCAAAAGGATTTAATCTCAACTTTTACTAGAATTTTGCAGAATGAACCTAGAAGGTCCCATTGGAGAGTAATATTCAATATTATAAACAATGATTTTTTAAAGAAATTTAACAAAATAGCTCATAATCTTGGAATGATCGAGCGTTAGACCGAATGCTTGCGGCTTTTTTATGATTTCATGTATAAAAACATATCCACAAGTTACAGTAAGATCCGTGACCCAAACAAAGGGTCCTCTCCTAGTAAGTACAAAACTAAAATCAAACATAAAATAATTATTTAATGTAAAATTTAATCGTTAATGCACGCGCAACCTTATGTTTTTTGATAATCTGTATTGGAAAGATAAGTCTTTGTTGCGAAATTGAAGTGGGAGATACTAAAGAAATATGTTCTATGAAGAAAACAATATTTCATGTTATCTTAACTAGACTAAACAATGTACTCTGTAAATTACTAGTCACATACTCCAATGAAACGATCATTGAAAGATCCACTGAAATTATCGTCAAACACGTGTCTAGTGCTTCGTGTATATTAATTTTTTCATGATCTTATCTTACTAGATAAGAACTGCAGAAAGTTTATTATTCGAAAGAAGTTTAGTTTTAACAAATGCATGCCATCGTTGGCAAGTGATTATATGATCTCTGTGCTTAATTTGCTTGTTTCTTGTAATAATTTGCAAAGGTCTTTACCAGATTTGATGAAATTTATCTAATAATTCAATGTTGTTGCGCTAATACATTAACAGGATACAAAACATTCAAAATTATCGTTTGTTGAATATTCCAATTCTATTTTCAAGTGTATTAAAAATTTTTTCGTGCTAAAACAATTATAACGTTTTGTATGACTTTATGCCTCAACGTTTTGATAAACAAAGATAAATAGATTTTCCAAGACAAAAATCAGAACATAAAAAAGGATCGAAATTATTAAACTGAATTATTATTATTATAATTATTGAACTTGAAATCGTTTACAGTGTTTCTTTCAGAACACGTTAAGTAAGTCGACGGCTAAGAGATTAATTATCACCCCTTTACCTGCTATATTGCGATAAGCACTCTCGGCTATATTGCATGTCTCGGGCAGGTATAATTATAAAGTTATACCTCTCCCGGATGGAGGGTAGAATATCACAATAGTTCTCCTTTATGTAAAAATTAATGATCATTAAAGAAGTATTTAAACATGATATTGAACTTTTATTAGTACCTATGAAACCTTAAGCGAAAGTTAAAATTCATAACAAAAATATAATTCTCGCACATAACAAAATTAAAATTTAAGTTTGAATTAGGTTAAGTATAGGATACTGTAATTATTTTTTTCTCATACTGTGATGGCTATATTATACATTAGATAGTGACTGTGGTTTTTGTCGGGTTTGCGGCGGCGGGCGTTCGGTGTTGTTCCTAGGTCGTTGTATTATTTGAGCACGTGGGAATGAAATTAAATCTGTATTTTAAAATCAGTAATAAACAAAAACTATGCACTCCACGATTATAATTCAAAAATAAAAGGAAAACTATAAAACCAAACACTACGCATCCTGTGAATGATAAATCGAGAAAAAGAAAAGAAAACTATAAATAAACTAAACTAAACATATGAATATAGATCGAAAGAAAAAAGAATATAATTTCAAAAATATACTCAAAAGTGTAATAAAATTAATTTTTATCAATATAATGATATTATGTGAAATGTTTGTTGAAATCATCTCTTGAAGTCTAAATTGAAATTTTGTTTCCGTTGAATTAGCGTCGTGGGCGGTGAGGAGGTACATGTTTGCTAGATCGTGGTAGTAATAGGGGGTTCCCCGTGCTTTTATAATCAACGGAATGTACTCTTCGCTTTACATGTTACGCTCTATTAATTTTAGTTTTACTCGTATCTTACTACTTTTTGTTATTTAATTTGGAATGTTATGTAAGAGTTCAATATCTCAGCTTTTGTTATTTATGATACTTTAAAAATAATTTATATAATTATTTCTATTTTACTACGTTACTAAGTAATTCATTATTGTACGTGTAAAAGTGCCGCTGGTACGAGCGTTCCTACGGTTTGGTCCGTGCTATAAAAATATTTAAAATTATGAAATACAAATTTAGGGAAAAAGTTTGGATTTCAAAAATTCGGTCGATCATGTATATTTTTCAAAATGATGGACATAACAAGGAATGTAATTATTATTAAATCAATGCATTTACACAATTTTACAAACATTACAAGTCGTAAAGTTAAATAAATAAATGTATACAACAAATAGGATATCACATAATAAACATATAACACATAATGAAATTCGAAAATTTAATTTTTTTAATTTAAAAAATATTTTTGTTTTTATTAAATCTTTTAAGTAATTAATGTATTTCCGAACGATGAAGAATTAATATTTTTCGTAAAAGGAGGTCGTAATTGTCGGGTGCGTAAAACATCCGACAACCAGTATGCCGATTTTTTTGGTGTTCTGGTCCTATTTGGATGATTAAAGTCTACATGAATCAGTCCAAACTTTTCTCTAAAATAATTTAAATATGATTATTAATTTTCTCAACTATTTCATAATCTAATCATTTTGATTTGTATTGATTTAAAAATTTTAAATATTTACTTATATCCCTTAGTCCATTCGAAATTGTCTAACAAACTCCAAACCATGTAACCTTTTATATTACATCCGTGTATTTTTATAGCATTTAACATAGCATTCATATACGAGTAGAAAAAGTAAGATCTTTGATCATCCTGCAATGTACCAATATCTGAAAATCCATTTTCTGTAACATATATCGGTGGGTTCCCATAATCCTCTTTTATTTTGTGCAAAAGATCGAAAAATCCACGAGGAACTACCTGCATCAAAAAAATAAGTTCATTATAATTTAGAATAATTTTTATTGTTTTAATAAGTTTTGTTGTCTTCTAAAGTTTTTGCCAGTAGATTTTTATTCTAATTTTATTTATTCAATTTTAAAGTAATATTTTGATACGAAATTCATTACTTGCCTTAAGCCAATCACTAGCTGATGAAGGCCAATTGGGATCTTTACTATAAGTAATACCATCATCATTTAAATAAATAGTTTTATTTGTTTTTGGTGCAGGCTCTACTAAAGAACTACTATAATGACTTAATCCAAGAAAATCAAAAGTACCTCTGAAAATAAAAATGATAGTTGAATATTGATAATCGCTGCTTTATAAATTTAATACTTTATGTAAAATAATCTTTTTATCGTAAAATTGGCTGGTTATTCGAGTAACTTGATTTATTCGAGAAGTTAATATTTTTCGAGTATTCGACCATTCGATTACTCGGCTTAAACTCGAAGAAAAAACTCGATTCGATTCAAACTCGATTAATCTCGAGTACTCACACACCCCTAATCTTAAGTCCATAACAAGAATTCTATGACTTTTCTGATTATACATTAAAATTTGAAAAAGCAAAATGCATAAAATTACAATGAAAACTTTCTTTTTAACACTCCGTGCGCGAAACACGGTTTCTCATGCTTGTTTAGCGTGTGCGAAACCTAATATTTTTTCATAATGTGCGAAACATGTACGCCATGTTGTTTTTTTTTTAGTCAACAAGATTCACAATTGTTTTGCAAACTTAGCCTCGATATTTATGTCAAACCTATGGGGGAAGTTGCGATTTTGACAGGTTATTTTGAAGGAAATTCGAAACAAAATTTTTTATTACCAAAAATAAAAAGGGGGAATTGTTTCATATGTAAAAAGTGGTTAAATGATATTTTTCAAAAAGATTTTACTTTTATCAATTATAAAATTGATTTAGATAGTAAATATTTACTCATAATGTTTTTCACAGGTAGAATTGATGTAAAACATTTCGTCACTTTTAAAATATAACATATATCAGATATAAGAGTAACATATATATAACATCTATATAACATATATCATAGAATTAAAAAAAAATTAAATTTTTAAAGTATGAATGTTTAATTTTTTTTTTAGAATTTTCTTGAAAAACATTCAACTTTTTTAACAGTTAATTCCAGAAACTGTTCTAATGAACAACTAATAACTTCAGCTAGTCAACAATTAATTTTAAAAAAATCTTCTAAATAATGAGCGTTTTAATTTGCTCTTTTGAATTTATTATAAATCAGAAATCTTCTCTAATAAGTAAATGTAAATAAAAGTTTTTATTCGCAAACATAAAAATATTTATTGTATTAATGATGCAGTTGTAAATATTTATGATTTATCATTTATTTTTTATTATTTACTCGTCTAATTGTCACCCTCGCTAAGGTAGTGGAACCAATCACTGATCGGGGACCTTATAATTTTTAATTAATTTTAAAAAGTTTAAGATTTATTAAAAAATATTAATGAATAAAGAGATAAACTATTTCAAAAGTTTTATGATAATTCAGTTTGTCAAAAAAAAAATTTTAAAAATAGTTTTAAGATTTTTTTATTAATAAATGATTATATTTAATGAATAAAAGCAATTATTTGTAAGATTAAACTTAGTGCGGAATAAACAATAAAAAATATTTTAAAAAGTTATAAAAAAACTATCAATGTATCGTATTTTAAGCTTAGGTTTGTCAAATTTGACATTAATTAATCCAAGTCATAAAAAATAACAAGTCCAAATGATTTGTATACAAATTATTGTTTAATATAGCTTTGTGCGGACAAGTCATTATATTTGTTTATTTATAATTTAAAAGATATTAAAAAAAAGAAAACTGTTGCTGCAGCCCGACATCCGTTAAGCAATGGCGGAAGAACAATGAGTGGACTTAATGCATTTTTTCTTTGCTTTTGAGTGATATTTTCATTAAAGGGATTCTTTATACATAAATTAAAGCATTAAAATGGCAAAATTAAAAGAGGTACGAATTTATTTATACAACTAAGCCTTATTTATTTTAATGATTATCAATTAATTACTTAAATCATACAGGGAACCTATTATTGATAATCGAATCTCTAATGATTTTTTCAAGTTATTTTAAAAGAAATAAAATATTTATAAAGTTAAATTAGTTATATTTATTATTTCATTGGTTTTTTTTCTAGAAAAAAACAGTACAAAGAAAAACAATGATTCCGATATGGAAAAAGCTGTAAATGAGGTTAGGAGAGGGGTTAAAGTGAGACAAGCTAGCAAAACATTATTCACAAAAAGTAAAGGATATTTACGTTTAAAAACGCATCAGAAGAAAAACGATCATTATTAGAAGCTCAGACTAAACAATTAGATTTAGAGATTGTTGAAAATTTGTCATGTAAAAGTCAACTGGTAAAACAAAATAAAACTTTGATTTCAGAAGAAAAAATAATTAGAGATAAATTAAAGAATATCAAGCCTAAAAAAATAATTAAAAAAGAAAAAGTAGACTGATTAAAAAAAATGTAATTTATCACAAATTTTATAGTTTTAAGCAGTAACTATGCACTATTTTTGAGTATTTTAATAATGAATCGTTTTCCTTGTATTCATGAATGTATACATACTTAAATTATATTTAAATATGTTGTTTAAGGCTGCAATTTTAGTTTCAATTATTATTATTTAATATAAAATTTAATATCTGTACAAGATTTAACTTTATAAGATAAAGTTATTTTAAAAAATAAATGAATTTATGCATCCTAGTTTCCAGAATTTAATGTTATCAATAAATGGTTCTTCCCTTGATTAATAATTGGTTCCTAACCTAAAATGCTGATCAATAATTGGTTCTTACGATGCTTAAAATAAAATAGAAACTAAAAAATATTTATTGCATAAAATGAATAAAATTAATTATTTTCGCGATAAATTAGTACTATATTTTCTAACAAAATAGGTTTTATATAATTTTATTTATTAAAAATTAAATTATTTGTATTTTTTATCAAGCTTTTCCTTAAATGATCAATAATTGGTTCCACTACCTTACGCTCGGGTGACAAATTGACTCGTCTTGCAACGCTCGGTAAGTAATCGCAAAATAATCGTGTTTCGCTCACGATGTGTTAAAAAATAGTATACGCAACACGTGCGCGGTAGAGGTGATCCACGCACTCGTCTTTTTTTTCGCCCTCGCTTCACTCGGGCGAAAAACTCGACGCGTGCGTGAATCACCTGTTTCGCGCACTAGTTGTGTAATGTACTATTTTTTTGCTCAAACTTTTAAGATTTGAATACAGTCAAAATATTTAATACTTACTTAATATAATTTATCCATTCTGTTGAAAAATATGGCAATCTAGAATGTTCCAAGCCTTCAAATTTACTATTTTCTGCAATTCTTTGTTTAATAATAGCTGGGTAATCACCTTTTTTCGAGAAAATTGGGTCAGCATATCTGCCAAATACAAATTGAAAAGCTAGTTCACTAGACGTTGTGTCATTCTTATATTTCGGGTAATAAAACTCGGTATCTAAGACTATTCCGACTTTTCCATTTTGTTGTGATCTAAATTCATTATTATAAATATGATATGCACGAGCATGAGCCTTCATCATATTATGTCCACAAAGATATTCACCTTTTCTACCTAGTTTCAAACCTAAAAATTTTAAACTAAAATAATAAATTTTTTTATATAACTATTCCTCGCTAAAGAGATTTAGATTTTCTGTATAATACATTTTTTTATTGCATTTAAGCTCATTAACCTGTTATTCAATTTTATTTAATATTTTTAACGATGATAACACATAAATTATATAAAGATTTTATTTATACCTGGAGCATGTCCTCCCGTATAGTACGCTTGATTACAATATTCCCGAGGCTCATTTAAGGTAGCAAATAATTTTACACGATGACCAAATTCATTAAACACAACTCTTGAGTAATTTCCAAACAGATCAATCATATCTTCATGTATCCAACCTCCTAAATCTTCTAAAATTTGTGGATGATCCCAATGATATATTGTTACAAAAGGTTCAATACCATTTTTTTCTAATTCATCAAGTAAATCATTATAATGGCGAACTCCATCTTTGCTGACATAATTTGAATAACCATTTGGAAGAATCCGTGCCCAACTTAAAGAGAAGCGATAGATGTCAAGCTGAAATATTATTTATCAACATGCTGAAATGTATTATGTATTAATTTAGAAAGTATATGAGACCATAAAATATTTATGTTAATGTAGACTATTTTCAAATTAATTAACTTGAAATCGATTTATATTTATACATGATTTATTTTATCGTTATTTAAATTTTATGAGATCATATATGAAGTTATTGATCAGAAGATATGTTCCAAAAACATATAAATAGATATAAAATAGAAATAAGATAAAATATAAAATGGTACTCACACCTAATTGTTTTAAAAGCCTAACATCTTCTTTAAATTTGTGATATGAATCACAGGCTACATCACCAGTTGATCTATCTTCGATCAATTCAGGTTTGGTGTGTACATATCGATCCCAGATATTTTCTCCTTTATCTTATTAATTAATAAAAATTCTTATTAATATTGTTAGATTTATATTTTATTTTAAATAAGCTACATTTCTATTTTAAAAAATTTGGAGAAACTAAATTTTTAAAGAAAATAGTTATTTTAACAAAACAATCATTAAATACAAATTAAAAGAAAAGGAAATTGCAGAATTTTTTCAGATACGAGAAATTAAAATCGAAACAATAGTAATCAATGCAGTACAATTTAAACATAATGTACTAAATTACCGCTAACATTCCATGCTCCTTCAATTTGATAAGAGGATGATGAAGCACCTATTAAAAATCCTTTAGGAAAAACACTAACTGCATCGTCATTAGCATACGCGAGGCTTGAAAAATAAATAAATATTCAATCAAATTATTATTTTTATTCTATTTTGTGAAAGGTAAGATTTTTTATTTGACACTAACCAGAAGACTATCTGAAATCCTGATCAGAGATGTTGATGAAATTTTGGTAGATGATTCTGGGTTTAAAAATATAAATAAAGCCAAAATTTTTCACCCTAACGATTAATATTTCGCTAGAATATAAATAATTAAAAAATATCATCACAAAAGTCACTAGTAGATTTTTAAAAGCTTATATAAATTTTTTGTATTAATAGCTATAAGTTCAGAACTTTTTTTAATAAAGGCCGACCTTAAATACTTTCGAAGAAGCACTTATATCAAAATATTATTTTTTCACACTCAGAGCGTGAAATTCGATTTTTGATGTCTATTCTTAGAGGCTAAAATAGCTCTTTTTTACCCAAGGGCAAAAAAGTAGTTTTCTAATAAGCGTGATTGATTATTACCTTATTTCCAATAAGAAATTTACTTTTCGTGTCTTAGAGCTACGCTGAATGGTGGATGAGTTGATGTATAAATTGAGTAATCGGTGCGTGGTTCAATGAATTTATGGGTGGATTCATGGGACGATGATGGTTGGTGAGCCAATGGGTGGATAGATGAATTTGTCGATGGGTTGATGGGCCGATGGGCGGATAGATGATTTTGTCGATGGGTTGATGGGCCGATGGACGGATAGATGAATTTGTCGATGGGTTTATGGACCGATGAGTGGATAGATGAATTTATTGATGGGTTGGTGAGCCAATGGGCGGATAGATGAATTTGTTGATGGGTGGATAGATTACTCTGTTGATGGAGCGATGTATCGATAGATTGATGGGTCGATAGGTTTATGGATCGATGGATTCATGGGTAAATGGATTAATTAGTTAATAAATCAATGGGTCGATAGGTTCATGGTTCATTAACTTGATGGTCGCATGGGTAGATGGGTCAAAGGGTGGATCGGCAGGATGATGGGTCAATAGATTCATGGGTCGATGCATCATCAAGGTTGATGAATTTATCTGTCGATGGGCTGATGGGTTCATGGGCAATTTCTTTAATATTAGATTTTTTTAGTTATTCAATTCGACAGTCTTATTTTCACATTTTCATTTTGATTTTATCATCTATTAATGACGTTACTTTATGTATTATTAATGAATTTATATTCAATGTGACTGAATTGGACGCCCTTCGTGCATAAAAAAGTAATACGTTATCCACGGAAGTAAAGGTGTTTTTGCCCTCGTCTTTATTGTCGCCCTCGCTTCGCTCGGGCGTCAAACTCGACTCGGGCAAAAATCACCAATTTTACTTTTTTGGTTAACAATGTACTATTTTCCTCAAGTTACAGTCTGATAGAAATTGGACCAAATTTTAGCTTTTATTATTTATTAATGTTTTAAAAAGTAAATTTCACGTCAAATTTTTATAACTTTGAAAAGAAATAATATTTTGATATAGGGTAGATGTGGGTTTCGGTCTGTTGTGTTTTAAACTCTTTAAAGCTAGATGGAACTTATATTTTATTTTTAATAAAATATTTAAACTGATTTGAAAAATTAATTTAGATTTAATTTAGGTTTTAGAAAACGAATTAAATAAAGTATGGGTTGGGGTGTTCTAATGCTGTGTGGTTTTTCTTTTATTTCCGTTCGAGTTGGTTTTTATGGCTTTGGTGTTTGTGTAAACAGATATTTATTTAATATTTTTTTGTAGGATTTGATTAAGTAGAAATTCAAATCAATTTATATTTTTAACTTTTTTGAATATTTAAAATATATTTATTTTTTATATAAAGTGTTGTTTCGAGAGAACTCAAGAAGCTCAACTTTCATTTAAAAAAAGTTTTAAGTTTTTAATAGCAAATAATGCTGAAGATCTATAAACGTTTGAAAATCTAGTTATTATTTAAGTAATATTCTTTAATTGACAGTTACTGGGAAAATATGGAGCGTTAGAGTTAAAATTTTGGTTTTATTCATGTTTCTACATCTAGAGTTATTTCCCAAAATTTTATCAAAAACTGTGACCCAGATCTCAGGTAGTTTTTTTGTAAGTAGCTTTTAAAAAGTTAATAAAATCACAAAAAATAATTCAATTTAAAAATTTTACTTTAATAGATATTTGGTTTTACATAGCATTTTGATAAAACAATTTTTTCATTAGCTTTAGTATTTAACTTTTATATTCTTTAATTATTTCAAAAATATATTATTATATTTAATAATGAGTAGGTCGTCAGTGACTCAGTCAGAAGAGCGATGAATTCGTAATCTCAAGGCTCCGAGTTCGAATCCCACTCTCGGCGGCCGATTAATACGAGAACCACTGTGAATTACACGTGCTTTGTTCACAAACATACTGACGATCTCCGTTGCTAATTATCATCGCAATATCATAAATACAGCGACGTTAAATATAATTTTAAAAAATTTTAATAATATTAAAATTTAATTCAATTAAATTTTTTCAATACTGTGAATAATTTTGATTTTTTTGACCACGACAAATTTATAGAACTTATGAAAATTTTTTATATTTTTATCAATTATATAATACATAATACTATTATTAACCAGATTAATTTATTTGATGCAAATATTAGTATGAATATAAAAAATTTCTTACTTGAAGTAAAGTAGAACACTTATAGCTTGAAGAAAAAAGCATGATTGATTGAGCTCCATTGGTAAGATTTACACAATCCTTGATACTACACTATTTATTAATAATGTCACTCTTGGCTAACTATCTTTCTTAGTGATTATACTTAGAAATATCTACTCGTATTATCTCTATCTGAAGTGATAACATTACGATCATTATTATTATTCTTTCTTTATTACTGTAGAAGCCACTGCTATACTAATTTAATATTTTATTTCCTCAGTAGCAATGCTCAAATCAAGTTAATAAAATATAAGGTACTTTGATTTTATTTTATTTGATAACATATCTTTAAAGATTAGTTAAATTTTAAATAATATATTCGCAAGTATAACAAACACAAATTTTATTTGATATTTATTTAATAAATAAAATATTTATTCATTGTAAGAGAAACGCCTCGATGAAATCAAAATATATTAAAAATTTTACAATTTTTCTTAAAGGTATAAATTTCAAAATATAAAAGTTTCGATAAGCAAAAAATATTTTTATATTTTGATATTTAAATATGCCAATGAGTTTTAGAGCCTTGAAGTAGGATAACCATGCGTACAAGAAAGTTTGACAGGTAATATATTTTCAATAAAATGTATCAATAATTTTAGATTAAAATTATATTTTTATTTAATTCTGTAATTTACGAATTTGCATTGATGATAAATAAACTTGTGTTTTTTTTCAATCGTCAGATTAGATAAATAAAAGTACAAATTAGAATGTTTCATTAAAATGTTTAATTCAAATATTATAAAGTGACACATAAGTGATATAAGATGAGTTTATAAAAATCACATTATAATTACAAAAAAATGTATTTTTACGAATTTAAAAAAACATTATTTAATATTATGTTAAATAATTAAATTTGCTTTAAATGACGGAGAATGAAAATTCTTTTTAGGAAGTGGTTGTAATCGTCGGGTACGTATAACATTAGTCAACCAAGATACCGATTTTTTAGGTGTTCTGGTCCTATTCGGATGATTGAAGTCTACGTGATATAAACCGAATTTTTCCCTGAAACAATTCAAATTCTATTGTCAATATTTCCATGATATTTTAATTTGTACATATATTGTAGAACTTTATATGTATGAAGAATTGCTATATTCCATTTTAACTGTGGAATGAATCCAAGATTGTATGAAAATTACGACATATATATAATAAAAAAAGCATATTAAGAATAAAAATCAATATACATAAAAGAAATCTTATTTTGCATATGCAGAGTGTTGACTATATATATAGCATTTTTTACCAAAAACATAATTTTTATAAAACCAAGTCTGTTTTACAGTTAAAATAAAATATAGCAGTTTCATCCATATAATTTCTTTCTGTGCAAAAATGGAACAAAATGTAAAAAATTTCAATGCTTACGTATATCCTCTAGTCCACTCAAAATTATCTATTAAACTCCAAACAGCGTAACCTTTTACATTACAGCCATGTATCTTTATAGCGTTAAGCATCGCATTCATATATGAATGTAAATAGTGAATTCTTCGATCATCAAGCAATGTTTTACCATTATCTGAATATCCATTTTCCGTAATGTACACCGGTGGATTACCATAATCTTCTTTTATTTTGTGTAAAATGTCAAAAAATCCTTGTGGAACTACCTATATTGGAATAATAACTCTTTTTATTTATAAGCTTTATTGATTTCAGACATTTTGGATAAGTGATTTTTTGTTTTGAACTAGCTAACTAGATATAGGTAGTTCTTTTCAATTTTTAAAAACTGGAAACATTTCTGCATCTGAATCATCAGATGCATGTATGAGTTATTGCTATTTGGAAATGTTTGTTTTTTCGAGATTATGTAAACTATATAATTTCAAAGAGTAATAACCAGATAGCTCTATCGAAAAACTGTAGATGAGTTCAAAAAAACAATACATAAAAGTAAAAATTAAAATTTTCGATGATCACAAAAAAGTTTATATAATCAAACTTTTAGAAGAGATATTTAATGTGGAATGGATAAAAATACATATTACTGTAATTTCCAAAGCATGCTTTAAAGATGTATCAACATCTTATTAACATGAGAAAACGCATGATTCAATTTACAATCGAAAAAAAGCAACATTTCATTTTTCAAATCCAATAATGAAACTAAATCAAACTAACAATTTATCTATTCTCGCATTAAAAAAACACTATGTTTGAGACATCCAGATTTTTAGTTGTTGCAATTAAAAAAATTTAGTCGGATTTTGGACAATTAAAGTTTCAATTGGCTTAACTAATGCCTGTCTAACTTGTCAACTAAAACTTTTATCGCTATAACCATAAGAAATTTCGTTTTTTTAAATAGCAATCTACTTTGGTTGTTGGAAAAAAATATATCATTACTGCAACGAAAGTGTGATAACTAATAAGTTTTGATGTGTCAACTAAAGTATTTTTTTGTTACATTCTGGATTCTGCAATTAAATAATTTGATTTTGACATCTAATTAGAAGTTAACTAAATACTTTGAATATCACAACCAAAATTTTTTTTCCGTGTATGTATGTATGTATGTTATATAAATTTAATAATCGTAATAAATATATTTTTAGTACTGATTCGGTAAAGTTTTTTCATGTGTTCTACTTTGAGTTTAGAATTCCTAAAGAACTACCTCAAATATTACAAATATATTGTAATGAAATGTATTACTTACTCTGAGCCAATCAGTCGCTGATGAAGGCCACTTTGGATCTTTACTATAAATAAGTCCATCGTCATTCAAATAAATAGTTTTATTTGTTTTGGGTGTTGGTTCTACTATGTTACTAGTATAATGATTTAAACCAAGATAATCAAACGTGCCTCTGGAAATAGAAATTGCATTTGATTGAATTGATATAGATTACACGTTTAATAGCACAGGAAAGAATATCATGATAAGAAAATCCAAATCTATGATTGTAGTTATGAAAAAATTTGATGAGCACAATCAAAGTCAATAATTGAGTAGACTTGGTTATAAACACCAAAGCTTCGGTTACTTTAGCATTAAAAAATTGGGTTTATCATCTAAATGACAATTTACTTTGATTGTAGGAAAAAATATATTATTACAACAAAAGTTTAATAACTAACTTTGGGTGTGACCAAATGAAAATATTTTCTTACAATTAGAATTATAAAGAAATAAAGAATAAAAAGTGTTGGCATTATACATCATTATTATATCATTCTTTATAATTTTAAAATGAACTGACTTTTTATGATATATTATTTCAAACTTTTACGGAGATGGTAATAATTAACTCTGGAGTTTGTATTGGAGTATTGTACTCTTTAAAAATAATTATAATGGTTAAAGTAGACCTTTGAAATCGATCAGTATACATAAGTTTAGATAAATTAAACATCAAATTCAAAGAACACTGTAGTTTTTATAATTTTAGATAGTAAAAAATATCCTGAAGCTTGATCAAAATTTAAATCATTTTACACGAATGCAATCTATTTTTAATTAGTAAACACAAAGGATCTGTTTTTCATATTTTTTACCATGTTCTATCATAACTATTACTCACTTAATATAATTTATCCATTTAGTTGAAAAAGTCGGCAATCTCGAACGTTCCAAACCTTCAAATTTACTATTTTCAGCAATTCTTTCTTTCATAATTGCTGGATAATCACCTTCTTTCGAATAAATTGGATGCATAAATCTACCAAACGTGAACTGGAAAGCTATTTCACTAGAGGTTGTATCATTTTTATATTTCGGGTAAAAAAATGAACCACTTAAAACCATTCCAATTTTTCCATTTTGTTTTTTTCTAAATTCATCGTTATAAATGTGATACGCACGAGCATGAGCCTTAATAATATTATGTGTGCAGAGATATTCAGCATGCCTTCCCAGTTTCAATGCTAAGAATTAATTTCAATATTTAAACAAACTAGTTTTATTTTATTTTTATATCAATTCAATCAAATATATTCTTATCTATATTCTTTAATACACGCTAAAATTAAAGTATTTTATGCAAAAATGGTGGTTGGAGCTTAAATTTTTTAATTAACAATGCAAGAAAGTTCATGTCTATTTTATGCTGATAAGAAATTTAAATAAACATAACTAATATTTTGCATAATTTTTAAATAAAATTTTTAACGAAATTAATTTACTTTAATGTTTATTAAAATACGAAATTGGATTTACTATTTATTATTATTTTAAATTAATTTATTTGTCCTCTTTTATTAAAAAATGTATAAAAATAATGTGATTGACATTTTATATAAAAAAATCCATTTAATCATCAGATTTAGAAAAGATAATCGACGCGTGATTTTTTTTAAATACGTATTTATCAACAAAGATACAACAGATTGAAATACCGGATGACGTAATGATTTTACATTATTGCTCACAGGTAGAATAGATATTAAATAATCGTGATTAGATCTTATGTATTTTGATTGATATACTTTTTAATTAAATAAAGAAAATTAAAGTGCATTGAATTATATGTATAGAAAAACTTATAAGCTTGCCAACCAATATGAATTTGAATAAAATTAAGACGAATGATCCTACTCAAAGTTTTTTCCCATTGGAGATTTTGAATTTTATAATTTTTATATTTAAATTTTTTAAATAAATCATTAGCAAAATTAAATTATTTTAATATTTACCTAATTAACGTTTAAGTGTGAAAAAATTGTATTATTTATGCGATGATTTATTATTTAATTATTTATACCTGGAGCTTTAATTCCCAAATAATATGCTTCATTACAAAGTACATATGGCTCATTCATTGTGGCAAAGAATTTTACACGATGTCCAAATTCTCTAAATACAACTCTTGCGTAGTCTCCAAATAAATCAACTATATCCTCATTCATCCATCCTCCCATATCTTCGAAAAATTGCGGATGATCCCAGTGATATAATGTTATGAATGGTTGGATACCATTTTTTTCTAATTCGTCAAGTAAATTATTGTAATAACGAACACCATCTTTGCTAACATAATTTGAATAACCCTTCGGTAGAATTCGAGACCAACTTAAAGAAAAGCGATAGAAATCCATCTAAAAGAAATTTTAATTTTTTATCAATTATTTCCTTGCATTATTATGAATAAAAATGGAAAAGAATTATCAATATTAAATTATAATGTTATCATGATAATTTTTATTTACGCCTAATTGTTTTAAAAGCTGAACGTCTTCCTTATATTTATGATATGAATCGCAAGCTATGTCACCAGTTGATCCATCTCGAGTACCGTTAGATCTGGTATGCGTAAATTGATCCCAAACATTTTCTCCCTTATCTATAAAATAAATAATAGATTTAATGATGTATATAAAAATAGTTTAAATGCCATTCAAATGATAGTTAAATACCACTAATATTCCAAGCTCCTTCTATTTGGTATGATGAAGTTGCAGCACCTATTAGAAATCCATCAGGAAACGGGCGAGGTTCGTATTTATCCGCATAAGCTGTACTTTAATAAGAAAAAGAAATAAAAGATTTATAATAAATAAGTTTAAGGTCCATACATTAAACCATGGATTACAGAAACATTTGGATATAACTTCTTATCGAATATGAAATCAATCAAAAAACAAAATCTTGAAATTCGATTCTGGATAGAAAATGAAAAAGATTTCGTTGATTCTGTTTCAAGTGATATTTTAATTTAAAAAAAAAATAATATTTTGAAAAAAAAAAAAATTTTTATTGCTTCAAGTGTCTTTTTTTATTATAAAGTTTCAGATGTAATAGGATATGGCACAATTAATATTAACGTATGTATTTTAGATACATATCAATTGATAAAGTACTTAAAAAATATCAGTGTTCACTTTGAAAATAAATTTTATATATGTTCCAAAAGAAATTTCGACTAAGTAAAAATTAAAATTAATGCTCCAAAATTTTAAAATCAATGTTGAAAAAATATAAATTAAAAAAAATTTTTTCTTTCATGAAGTTAAAATTATATGTGCTTTGTTATGAATATATAGTATCCAATACAAAAATATAATAATTACAGTCATATGCTTGATAAGTAATTCTTTTTAAATTACATATATTTTTTAACTTTCACTAACATTCTTGTTTTTAATAAATGATGTAAAACTTTCACAATTATAATACTAAATACAATATTTATAAAAATAGTAAGTTAACAGATTTTGATTTTAATACTGGCTCGGTTTAATCATTATTAAAAATATAAAAAGTAAATTAATAGTTAATTCAATTCTTACTTGAAATAAAATGCGGCACTCAAAACGTAAAGAAACAACGGTAAATGATGAAATATCATATTTATCCGCTATTCGATTCTCTATCATTGATTCTAAAATTAAAAAAAAAATTTTATATTAAAAATAGTATTAACAAAGTTACGTTAATAGTTAAAAATATTTTTCTAAAATAATTTACAGTAACGTAAGCAGAATACTTAAATCAATTCTAATTATAAAAATATATAAACTAAAATGAAAGAATTTTTTTATTTCTGTTAAGTTCCGTGCAGTTACTATAATCAAATGTTATTATTGTAAATTGACTTTCCATATTTATATACTTGTTTCTGCATTACTTATATTTATAGATCACATCTCTACAGTTAATAATTTGATATGAAATTTAAAAATCCATTAAATACGTCATTGGATTATCTTAAATGATATATGATTAATGATTGAATTAACAAAAATTTATAAACGAAAATTTCCTGTTACTATAATCACAATAAAATAAATAAAACAAAATTTTTGTTTTATATTAGTTGATTATTATAACTATGATGAAAATATATTTTTGATTTGTATGATTTACATTAAATTTATTGCATATTCGAACAACTAAAAACTTACTTTAATAATATTTAAATAGTGAATTCTCATTGAAAATTTATAAATTTAAATATATAAATTATAACTAAAAAGGATAGTATTAAATTTAAAAATACACTAATTGTCTAAAGCAGTGGACCTAATACTTGTTAGCACAAAAATGCGTATTACTTTTGTAAGAAAAGAATTCAGTATCTTATTATTTGAAAAAAAACCCCACCTTGCCAAAAATTTAACCAGTCTAAACTAGCTAGATAGTCAATCGATGGCTAGTCCGATTGTATTGAAAAACATTAGAAAATTGATTAACGAGTGAATCAAGATTAACCGTCGTTGTCTATATCTCATATTAATAGTGGTTATGGGCTAGTTAAATAAAAGTACAGAAATCCACCTTCTTATTTTTATTCATGCAATTGAAATAAAAATTTAAAATTATGTATAATATAAATACTCATTAATCATCCTTTTGATGGATAACAATCAAGGATTATATGCATCAATACGGATGTATTAAAGTTACATAAAATATTTGTGATTGATTTGATAAGAATTAAGCTCAAAGACAATTTGTTAAAGAAGCTTATTTATTAATAGCAAAAAATGAGATCGTCAATGGCTCAGTCGGCAGAGCGATGGATTCATGATCTCGAGGTTCCGAGTTCGAATCCCGGTCTGAGCCAATTGATACAAGTACAACTGTACGCTACATATACTTTGTTCACAAACACACTAATGACCTCCGTCGTTAATTAGCATTCCAACAATAGCATAAATACGACGTTAAATAAAATTAAAAAAAAAAAAAAATTCATACAATTTTGAATCTCATGTCAGTGACCAAATTCATGTGATACGCTATATCTATATATATATATATATATATTGTGTATGCATGTACATTTTAATATGTATTTTCTTAATTTATAATTTTTTTAATCAACAAAATCAAACGCGATCAATACTGTAAAGAAAACAATAAAAAATATGACATGATGAGCATCTTATCGCTTACGGTCATTATAAGATATTCATATAAATCTATTTTTAATTGTAATAATCTTTCATCTTCAATAATTACATTCTTTTTGTAATGAAATTTCCTTAAATGTATCTTTTACATCTTTAAATTTATTTTCATTTACGTCATATTCATTTTAACAATATTTTAGTTGAGTTCTCTATATTTCAATAATTAATATATTATAGCATAGAAATTAACATGTTTATTAAATAAAAACTTAACTAATCTCAAATAAAGCTTACATTAATTAATAATAACAACATGATAACTAAAATAAGACAGTTAAAAATTACTCATTAGCCTATAATTAAGTTCTTATCAGTTCCTGTAGCTCTGATAACCAATTCTTTTCTAATCAATTTATAATTTTTCTAACTATTAATTACTCAAAAACTGGTAAAAATTTCTGCTAAGGCACAGTAAATGATGATACAGTGTTCATTCTTTTTTTTCAACAAATGTATTCAATTGTAACGAATTCTCTTAAATGTAAAAATATTTTAACTATATTATCAAATTGTTTTCTTCGTAATAAATATTATCGTTCCATAATAAAAAATCATATAAATTTTACTGTGAAATGCTGTAAATTTATTGGTGGGAACTGGCTTTAGTGGCTTTTTAAATAAATAATTCTGCTAATACTGCAGCAGTTGATAAGATTTAAATCAATCAAATGTGATAAATCAAAATAATGTTTATTTAATTTTATAACAACTTTGCTTTAACTTTCAAAAATATGGAAATAATAAGTTGATATCTTATAAGATAGCGCACACGTCAAAGAGATATTTTATTGTTTTTAAATATTTGTGTATTGAAATTTTTTTAATTATTGACTCTATCAGTTTTTAATTAATTCTTTTAATATTAAATTTATCTTTTCTTATACATCCTTGAAATTGTCTTTTATAAGTTGTACTTTTTCAAACATCTACTATTCAACTGACAAGGAGAGTGCATTGCATTTGGGTCTCAAATTTTCTTCAAACTAATATTTTTTTTCATAAAATACGCCGTGTCTATTCGATCCAAAGCTCGATTTTTTCAAAGTTATGAAAAATTTTGTCTAGATTTTAAGATTGAAAAAAACGTTTATAATTGAACTAATTATTCTAGAGGGTTCTCATTAATGGCATGTTAAAATTAAGATTAAAATTTTTCGATTGAAAAAAAATTTTTTCTGAGAGCTCAAGTTTAAAAGTTTTAATCCATTAGTGCCGATGCGGACATTTTTGGACACTTTATATTTCCGGGCGAACGAGATCCAAACATGTTTCTATAGGTAATTTTGGCTGCTCTATCGGTTTCTAATGTCACTTTGACCTTGCAACCCCTTTGGAAAAGAGTATCAGCAGTTTTAAAGAGATACTAACTTTTTAAATCGGCCCGGAAATATCGAGTATCCAAATGGCACTAATGGGTTAAGAGAATGAAAATCGCGCAAATATTTAGCTGAAAACGAGCTTAGAACATAAATGCAGCATTTTAGTCTAAATTTTATCTTAATTTTCGTTTTTCATTAACTTTTAAACGACTTAAGCTTTTTGAACAATTTTTTTAAATCGAAAGGTCTTAATCTCAACTTTAATAGTAGTAAGAACTTTTCAGATAGAATAATTATAGTTCGAAAATCCAGACTAATCTGCCCATAACCTCGAAAAAATCGAGCGTTAAACTATATGAACGCGGCTTATTTCTTGATTTTATGTAAGTAAAAATATTTCAAAGTTATTAATCTAATTCTTACACTATCTTTTTTCTCTTATTTTCTAACTTTTTCTCATCGAATAACAGCTTGTGTTCCTTTTATTGCTTTCTCATAGAGAAAGCATTGTATCGATAAAAAAAATTTTTTTCTATTTTTTCATTAATTTGTACATATTTGAACTCGGTGAGTCGAAAAAAGTGGTTTTGTATGTGTGTGTGTGTGTGTGTGTGTGTGGATGTTGAATTCAGTTAGTAAAATGTATCTCGGAACTACTGATGGATTTGTTGTGTGTGTTATGTGTGTGTGTGGTGTAATAAATTCATAAATATAATATTAGTATTGCAAATGAATAAATGAAAAATATTGCAAAAAATGTATAAATAAAAATTGCAATATGTATAAATACTTCAATTGAAAATTCTAACTATTGAGTGTTTTTAATTAAAATAAAATGAGATTAGTAGGGAGGTTTGTTTTTGGTCTTTTTTAATTGTTGGGTGGGTTGGCCGGAGGAAGATTTTTTGGAGTTAATGCTGAAAAGTTATTGATAATTGGTTCATCTAGCGTAGTTTTCATTTTAAAGTTTAAAAAAAAAAAAATTTTGATTTTTCATTTTTTTGTTTTTTTTTTGTTTACTACTCGATGAATTTGCTTCAAAATTTGCACGAAAATTATTTATGATTGCCTGGATAAAATAAATTTTAAGAAACTGATTTTCTTAGCTTAGTTTTAATCTTAGAGCATTTTGAAATTTTTGAAAAAAATGTTCCTATTTATTAGGCCAATAAAATCTTAAAAACTACTCGATGGATTTACTTCAAATTTTCCATACAATTCAATTTTTCGATCAACTGGTGCGGAAGCTATTGAGAATTGGTTTTCTTAGCGTAGTTTTAATTTTATAGCCATTTTAGTAATTTTCAAAAAATTTCGATTTTTCATTTTTTTTGTATTTTACGTAAACTACTTAAAGAATTTGCTTGAAAATTTGTATGGAACTTATTTTCGACGGCCAAAAGAAGAAAAACTTTGGAAACTAATTTTCTCAGAGCAGTTTTAATTTTAGAGCATTTTAAAAATTTTCAAAAAAATTTTTATTTTTCATTTATCTTCTATTTTGCGTAAACTATACTATAAATTTTCTCCAAAATTTTTGTACAATCAATTCGCTATTGTCTGAAAAAAATAAGCTTTTAAAAACTAATTTTCTTATAGTGGTTACAATTTTAGAGAATTTTAAAGATTTTAAAAAAATTTCGATTCTTTATTTCTTATTTTTTTATTTTACGTAAAGTACTCGATAGATTTGTTCTAAAATTTAGTGTTACGGATTCTATATCCCACAAAATAAACGAGGATTAATATCAGCAAGATACAAAGAATGCGATGAATACACGTTCCAACAAGTAAAGACAGAAAACGCTGACCATCATACTAACAAGTTGTAACCTACCTGGAAACAACGAAAAGCGTCGAGCACCATAGAAAAAGAGCTGACCACCCAGCAACAGGTTCAGACCAGAACGAAAAGTCACTGACGGACTGATCAGCAAATTCCAATCAATAACGAATATTCTAGAAGGATAGGCACGTGGAAACAACGAATTTGGCAAGTATAAATACAGCCGGACATCCCACGAGGAGTCAGTCAGTAGACCATCAATAGAGAGATGTAGAGAGAGAGTAAGCAACCAACCTTTAGCCACGAACGACGGGAGTACGCCCGATTGGAGCAAGCAGCAAGGAACGTATTAGGCGACGAATTAATAATAGGACATATCTCTCTCGACGAAAGTATTAATAAACTTATATTCATATCATAATTACTGAGTATTTATTTAATTCTTCACGTAAACTGACTGCTTGGGTTTACCAAGATTAGTCGTGATACAAAAGATACCCACCATCTTATAATTAAGGGGATGTAATACGGTATATGATTTCACTGTTCGTTGCAGTTTTCAAAATTTTTAATCTTATTCCAAATTTTCAAAATCTCTCAATTAGGCTTTTTGTAAATGGGCGTTTGGATTTGTAAATTCTAGTTAGAATAAAAATTGAACTGTCGGTTTTTCTCCTTAATATAAATATACATATACGTAAAAACGTAACATTAGTTTTAGAGCATTTTTAAAATCTTGAAAAATAAATTTTGAAAAGAAAATGTTATTTATTTAGCCAATTAGATCTCGAAAATTACTCGATGGATTTGCTTCAAATTTTGCATATTATCTATGTTTTTGTATAAGTAGACGGGAAGCTATTGAAAATTGGTTATTTTGTATTTTACGTAAATTACTTGATGAACTTGCTTTGAAATTTGCATGGGAATTATTTGCAACTGCCAAAAGAAGTATGACTTTTAAAAACCGATTTCCTTAGCGTAGTTTTAATTTTTTTTAATTTTCATTTTCCATTATTTTTTCCATTTTATACAAACTACTCGATAGATTTGCTCTAAAATTTGTATCCAAGTTATTTGCTGCTGTCTTTATAAAAAAAGCTTTTAAAAAATAATTTTCTTAGCGTAGCTCTTTGATTACATCTTTTGATTTCTAGTTTAACGCTTTCACTAACTCTTTTCTTACTTCCTCACTTCCTCTTTGTCCTTTTTTCTCAGATTGATCCTCATTTTTACCCTATTTTCATCCATCCTTGTCTCTCTCTCTCCCTATTTACTAATCACTCTCTCACATTCACTAATTTTTCTTGAATAGAAATTGTATTTTATATTGAAATCACATTTAAAAAATAAAATCAAATTACTTTAACTCAATGAGCTCTATGAAAAAGCATTGCGCCAAAGCACTTAGCAGCGTTTTTTTTTATAGAGTATGCGTGCGCGTATGCGTATCTGCGTCTGTGTGTACCTATATATTTAGTAACCAATCACTTAAAAACTGCTCCATATATTTGCTCCAAATTTTGCATGCAAATTTAGCTCAATTACGCTGAGAGGAGAAACTATTTACAAGTGTTTTTTGTAGCATAGTTTAATCTTAGGTGAGACTGTATTTGTCGTATGAATGATGGTGTACGGTTAGAAAGTGAGTGCTTTTTATTTTATTAAAATATCTGCATTTATTCTTTTATATATCTCATATCACTTTAAGTTAGTAACTTATTGTTTCAGTATATTATTGGTTTTAGGTAATTGAATGTGATATCAACTTTATTTCTTGTACAATATTGATATCATTATATTACATTATAAACATTTTATTACACGTCTTTTTTACTTTATTACAAAATAGATATCTATCAACAACTTTAGTGATCAAGTAAATCTATAAGAATTTTAGTGATTTACAAAAAAAAATTCTCTTTTATATAAATATTAATATTTTATGTAAAATTTTTATGAATTCAAATGATATTTGACATAATTATTAATCAAACCATACTTTCTTAACATTTGTAACGTTTTTAAAAAGTATATACTTTAAAAAGGATACTTCCTCATTCCTATTTAAAGTGATACTTTATGTCTGCCTTATACACGCTATTTTGAGCCATCCTGCTATATGCAGTGTATGTGAAGTGCTTCATTGAGCATATAAAGCTGACTTATGCATAAAGCTTACTTTTTACGAAAAATTGCATTTCATATACTAACTTTTCGCATTGAATGACACGATTTCATTTACTTAAATTCTTAAACAAGCCCATTCATTGGTTACAAAAAATTTGATGTTGTTAAAGTCATCGCTCAAAAATTTTTTTCGCTGGGTTATTACATCGGAAATATATTATGTTATTTTATGTCCTCGTAGGCCGTATTCGCATCAGTAATAAAGGACATGCTCAATTGGTACTGGCATCGTATATGTCTCTCGCGCGTTTATTCAGGTGAAATCACTCCATTCTACTGTATAATGAGCCAAAATCTTTTATCAATAAAAATTCAATACTCAATAATGACTATATTACTATTAATTTAAAATAAAATATAATTCTAAAGAATCAAATTAATATCAAGCTATTAATGTAATAAGAAATTAATATTATTTTAATTCCCGAAGTTAAAAATCACAAAAATATATTTATGGAATTAATAAAACAAACTGCCTCTCATATGCTCTTTTGCATAGCAGACACCGAGAAAAACTGCGTGTCTCTTCTCTCCCTCTTTTTATGAATATATACTTTATATTAATGTTTGGGATGCTGCTATACTTCGAATGCATATCGACTATAAACCAGTTGCGATGAATATTTTGTAGTAGAATATTTACTGTCTTGATGTATTAAACAGATTAAAAACCATAGTGTAATGTCGTATATAGATTCTTCAACAACCATATGTATTTTAGGTGATTGTTATATCTAAATTATTAGCCTTTATATAGCGCTGCCATCTGTATATGGGATTTGGGTTTTTACGACTTTGTATATCTGAATGGTCAGAGGCTCGCTGACCGTTGTTGTAATAACATGTGTAATAAAGTATCATTATATGTATGAACGTGGTGTACATTCATTAATTCTAAAACACCTTAATAAATATAGAACAGTGATATTTATAGTTGCAAAAAAAATTAATGGTTCTCGTGAGCTAAAAAGTTTGTGAAAACTTTATCAAATAAAGATGATATTTCATGAACTTCTACAATTCCTCTTTTCAGGTATACTTTGTTTTAAGCATCGTAATAAGAAATGCATCACCTTACTCTATACAACAATCTTTACACTTGTATTTTTGAGGTTGCAGGTTATACGGGGCCTTGGCTTTTTTGTGATATATGCGTTTGCTCAAGCATATATTTTTTGTTGAATTTGTATATAAGAGTAATTAAATCATATATTGAAGGTAATATTTACAAAAAACAACCCAAAAATTCCAAAAATTTATTTTTACAATTTAAATTAGTAGACATGTGTAGGGAAGAATATGATACTCTAGTCCACTGACAGAAATGTTATCTAGAGGCAAACGGAATATACTTGGTCCTAGTATAAATATGTTTGTTTTACGTCCTAGCATAAATCCACTTGAAGGTAACATAATATCTTTGCAGCAAAAACTGCAATTTTGATTCAAACATTTAGTTACTTGCATCTAATAGATTTAGTTTTCCATTTAAATGATACATCAATAAGGAGTCATCCACTTGCTGTGAGATAACTTTTCTGTCAGTTACTTTTGCAAAAGACTGACATTTATTTTATCTATTGATAGGATTGAGTCCTTAGAATAAAACAGATATTTGCACTAAAACGATTTAAATTTGTTGAGTAATATTTTGTACAAATATTGCTATACCATTGTATGCATTTAAAATTCAAGCTATTTGACTAGATAGAATCATATAGAATCTGACAAAATTAAACAAATCGGTTTAAGTTTTGTTATAAGAATATACTATAGGAATTATTCCGATATATTGATTCTAAATAGTATGAAATAGTAGTAGTGTAATATGCCTTAACATTATTAAAAATAAATTTGCTCATTTATAATATAAATAAAAAGTCTTTTATTTAATCGAAAAATTCATAAATTTTAGTACATTATTGTTGTGAACTATTCAATGAATTCCTGGAATCAATTTGCGAGCATGACAAATAGTTGAAAGCCATTGAGCTGATTTTTTTGGTGTTCTTGTACGATTTGGACTATTAAAATCAACACGAACAAGTCCATATTTTGCACTAAAATATAAATAATCTTGTTATTTCTTTAAATTTATATTTACAAGAACGTATTTTTAAACTAAACAAATCTGAAATTTCTCTATTGCTGGAGATAATGAAACCAACTTACGTGTATCCACATTCCCATTCTAAATTATCGATTAAACTCCAAACTGTGTAACCTTTTACATTACAACCATATTTTTTATTAGCTTCGAGCATAGCTTTCATGTATAAATATAAATATTGTACTCGTTGTTTATCTTCCAAGTCACCAGTATCAGACATTCCACTTTCGGTTACATGCACTAACGGATTTCCATATTCTTCCTTAATTTTTCGTAGCATATCTCTGAATCCTTCTGGTACTATCTATTTTTAATGAAATTGTTAAGTAAAAAATACATATATAGACAATATAAAAATGTACAATCAACAACAAACTGTTAGAATTGTGGTGGACTTTTATTAGAACATTTAAATTATACATCAATCTCATCATACCTTCATATCATCTGTCTGTGTGGATGGCCATTTTGGATCATAGCTGTATAAGAGACCGACATCATTTAAATAGATCGTATTTTTAGGTTTTGATGCAGGTTCCACGAGATATGTGCTATAATGATTTAAACCAAAGAAATCAGCGGTACCTCTAAAACATAAATTTATTGCATATTAAAGGTGTTCGTAAATCTGAATTTTTACACACACTAAAAGCAAAATTTTAATTTATGTTACCTAATATATTCGACCCATTTTTCAGAAAAGGTTGGTAATCTCGAACGTGGTAAGCCTTCATATTTACTATTTTCAGCAATTCTTTGTTTTATAATAGATGGATAGTCACCATTTTTTGAGAAAATTGGATGTCCGTATCTTCCACAAGAGAATTGAAAACCTATTTCTGGAGAAAGTGTATCATTTTCATGCTTAGCGTAATGATGGGCACAATTTATGACAATTCCAACTTTTCCTTGTTGTTTATTCTTAAATTCATCATTGTAAATATGGTATGCGCGAGCATGAGCCTTCAAAATATTGTGTGTGCAAAGATACTCCGCTGATCTTCCAAGAAACAAACCTAAAAATTCACATTTTATGTAAAATTTTTTTTTCATAATTTAACTTTAATAATTATTCATTTTCACTTGTTCTCTTCTTGAAGTTATAGTGGGATTTTTTACCCACTATATTTACTCTACACATTACATCTGTAAAATAAATTTATCTTTGTACCTGGTGCAAGATTGCCACTGTAGTATCCAGTATCACAAACGATATTTGGTTCATTAATAGTGGCAAAATATTTGATTCTGTGCCCAAGTTCTTGGTAAATGACTCTTGCGTAGTCACCAAAAAGATCTACCATAACTTCATTCGTCCAACCGCCAATATCTTGAAATATTTGAGGATGATCCCAATGGTAAAGTGTCACCATAGGTGTAATATTATATTTGTCTAATTCATCTAACAAATTGTTGTAGTACTGGATCCCTTCTTTGCTAACGTAATTTGAATATCCATTTGGAAGAATCCTCGTCCAGGCTATAGAAAAACGATAGTGATTTACCTAAAATATTAATACTTTTTTACATTTCGAAATGGTTGATTAAATAAATCTTTAAAAAATGATAAATTATTCAATGCTTTACAAAAGTTTCGGATACTTTTATATTCTAATCAATAGTATATAAAACTTTGAAAATTGTAAAATGAATAATATTTTTACATAATTAAAATTTTTGAAACCATAATTGTACTTACACCCATTTCATGCATCAGTTGAACATCTTCTTTATATTTATGATATGAATCACAAGCAATATCACCATTGTCCCTATTAAGTACTCTATCGGGTTGAGTATGCGTAAAATTATCCCAAACACTCAGTCCTTTATCTAAATATTTCAAAATTGCTGATTATATTCATTACCTGATATTTTAAAATAACAAAAAAAATATAACATATGTACCACTAGTATTCCATCCTCCTTCAATTTGATAAGCGGATGTTGAAACTCCTACCATAAAGTCCTCGGGGAGTGTTAAATCTAAATCATCATCTTTACCACTTACAGTGCTATAAATAGACAAAAATTATTATTCTTATTCTCTTGCAAATTTTTTTTATTTAAACAGTTTTAAAAATATAGCATGGAACATGTACACACGTTCCTATTAGTTGAAAATGGTGAAAATTTATAAAATGACTCTAACTAAAGACATATATTTATTCTTTTAAATGCAAAATATAATAATATTAAGCAACGAAATAATAAAATTTATAGGAGCCGAAAAATGAATTTTATTTTAAATATAAAATAGTAAGAAATTCATTGACGTTCCAAATAAATCCTATGACGTACGTATGATAAAAAAAATTGAAAGATATTTCTTTAGTGGTTTTCCTATGCAATAAATTAATTAAATTAATGTTTTGATACTCTCTTTTATTTATGAACAAATCATAAGGGAATTTATCTCAACTGTTATAATTACGAGTTTTTTATCACCCATTCTTTCAAATTTGAATGTAATTTTATTTATCTGTGAACTAATTATTAAACGGAATAATTACATATTCTAATAAAAATTCTTTTTTAATTATAAACAAATATTTTGATACAGCTATTCTGCAACTTCATAAATAAGAAAACTTAAATTTCAATAATTTAATTGATGGATCTATTTTTATTTTATTTCATCAAACTACTAAAAATAATTTGAAAAAGAAAATATTTTTACTAAACTTTTCCTTTTAACCATTCATATAATGTCACCGTGTAAAAAAAGTTGTAGAAAATATTGAAAGCATTCGTTTAATTTTTTTTTTATTTAACGTCGTTGTGTTTATGTTATCATTACAATGATAATTAACGACGTAGGTGGTCAGTGTGTTTGTAAATAAAGCAGATGTGAAATACAATGATGCTTGTATCAGCAGAAAGCGGGATTGAATTCGGAACCTCGAGATTAAGAATCCATCGCTCTACCGAGTGAGCCATTGACGACCTCGAAAATAGAAATATTATAAAGTATATAAAATACAAAGTACATATCTATAGCTACCAATGGAAGCGTCGATAAAAAAGAGAACATCAAGGTAACTAATAATTTATTATTAATATTTAATTATTAATAATAAAATATATAAAATGTAATTATTCAATATGATTATTTATACATAAATAGGATATTAAATTTCTATAAGAAGTATAGAGTTTGCTATAGTTTATTTAAATTAATTAAAAAGTATAAAGTAGATATTAAAATAGGAAAGATTAACTTTTTTATTTAATGATTAAATTGTTGGAACAAACAATAAAATAGATCAAATTAAAAAATAAATTATTAATTCGATTAAAATAAAAAATACTCTTTAAATTTAAATGTAAAGGAAATTGAATGTTACGGAATGTTGAGGTTTTCAGTGGCTCACTCGGTAGAGCAATAGATTCATAATCTCGGGGTCCCGAGGTCGAATTCTGCTCTCGGCTAATTTATGCAAGCACCACTGTACGTTACATGTGCTTTGTGTTCATAAACACACTGACATCTCCGTCGCTAATTAACATTGCTATGATAGCATAAATACAGCGAAATTAAACAAAAAAAACAAATTATAACAAATTATAACAATCCCTTTTTTTTAGAAATATAACTTCATAGAAGATTTATAAAATAATATAAAAGGACGTTATCAAACCGCGTTTGTTACAACATTAATTAAAATTACAGATATATGACAATGTTTAAAGCATAATATAAATGCTTACCTTAAGTAAAGAATGACAATGCCAGAAATTTTTAAAAACTGATTTAAATTTTGTGATGTCATATTCAAGTTCCTCGCTTCACTAACACATTTACAAAATTATCTGCAAATACAAACAATTTCATTAAAATTTTCATTGTTTTTTCAAATTAAACTAACTAAATTTAATTTTTTTAATTTACGGTTTCTTTATGTATAATATTTTCAACCACAAATAAGATTCAACATTTATTTTAAAAAAATAAAATTTTATATGATTTGCTTGAGTTTTTTCTCTCTTTTTGCTTTCTCATAGAGAAAGCATTGTATCGGTAAAAAAAATTTTTTTCTATTTTTTCATTAATTTGTACATATTTAGACTCAGGGAGTCGAAAAAAGTGGTTTCCAGAAAATGTCTGTATGTATGTGTGTGTATGATTTCAGTACGCTAATAAGATCTCGAGAACTACTCGATGGATTAACTTCAAATTTTGCATGAAATTTATTTTTTTGTCTAACTGGGGGAGAAGCTATTGAAAATTGATTTTCTTAGCTCAGTTTTTTTTTTTAGAGTTATTTAAGAATTTTAAAAAAAAATTTAATTTTTCATTTTTTTGATATTTTACGTAAACTACTCTAAGAATTTTCTTGAAAATTTGTATGAACATTATTTGCGACTGCCAAAAGAAGAAAAACTTTTACCAACTGATTTTCTTAGCGCACTTTTAATTTTAGAGCATTTTGAAAATTTTGAAAAAAAAATTTTTTTTTCATTTTTTTTTTATTTTACGACAACCAGTCGATAGATTTGCTTCTAAATTTGTATGCAAGTTATTCGCTATTGTCTAAAGAAAACAAGCTTTGGAACACTTATTTTCTTAGCGTAGTTTTAATTTTAGAGCATTTTGAAAATTTTGGAAAAAATCTCTATTTTTTATTTTTTTTCTATTACACAAAAACCATTCGATAGATTTGCTCGAAAATTTTTATGGAAATCATTTGCAATGGCCTAAATAAAACAAGCTTTGAAAAACTTATTTTCTCAGTGCAGTTTTAATTTTAGAGCATTTTGAAAATTTTTTTTTTTTTTTTTTTTTTTTTTTTTTATATTCACGGGCATTACTGCCCTTTTTAACACATAGAAATTCATTTAATACAACACAGTTTGACGTATTATTTAACGTGGTGTCAGCCCACGGCAGAGACAGCGAAAAAGCGACTAGACGGGGAATCGATCCCGCGCCAACGGGAATACGAGTCACACGCCTTAGCCACTACTCCACTGAACTCTAAAATTTTGAATAAAATTTTTCTAATTTTTTTTATATTTTACGTAAACTACTCGATGAAGGAGCTTCAAATTATGTATGGGAATTATTTATGATTGTCAAAATAAAATGAACTTTTGAAAACTAATTTTCTTCAATTTTCTTAGCGCACATTTAATTTTAGAGCATTTTGAAAATTTTGAAAAAATTTTTTATTTTTAATTTTTTTTCTATTGCACAAAAATCACTCGATAAACTTGCTCAAAAATTTTCATGCAAATTATTCACCATTATCTGAATAAATCAAGCTTTGGAAAACTTATTTTTTTAGCGCAGTTTTAATTTTAGAGCATTTTGAAAATTTTGGAAAAAGTGTTCATATTTCATTTTTTTTCTATTACACAAAAGCCATTCGATAGATTTGCTCAAAAATTTTCATACAAATTATTTGTTATTGCCTAATTAAAGCAAGCTTGGAAAAACTTATTTTCTTAGCGCAGTTTTAATTTTAGAGCATTTTGTAAATTTTGAATAGAATTTCACTTATTTTTTGGTATTTTACGTAAACTACTCGATGAAGTAGCTTAAAATTATGTATAGAAATTATTTACGATTGCCTAAATAAAATGAACTTTTGAAAACTGGTTTTCTTAGCGTAGTTGTAACGTTAAAGCGTTTTGAAAATTTAAAAACAATGTTTATTTTTCAATTATTTGGTATTTTTTGTAAACTATTCGATGAAAATGTTCCAAAATTTGTATGCAAGTTATTGGTTATAGTGTTAAGAAGACAAGCTTGGGAAAATTAATTTTATAAACGCATTTTTAATTTTAGAGCATCATAAAATCACATTATGCAAATGGCAAAAGTAAGAAAGAGTAAAATTCATATAGTTTTCGTAGGTATTAAGACAGCCTTCAATACAGAGGATAGGGACATTTATATTAAAATCGTATTTAAAAAAATAAAATCAAATTACTCTAACTCAATGCGCTCTATGAGAAATTGCGCCAAAGCACTTGGCAGCGTTTTTAATTAAAAGAGAGTAATAATCATTTCAACTATCCTGAAAGGAGAATTAAAATATTCGTTGTACTATAAAAAATTAATTAAATTAACAATAAAATCATCAAGATTTATGAAAAAGAAAATAGTGTTAATATTTTATGCAAATTTCTATTTATTATTATTTAAATATTTATTTATTTTTGTTATTTGAAAAAAAAAGTTTAAGTATATTTTTTTTTAATATCTTAAAAATGATAATTTCTTTTTCTCTTTTTAATAGTAATATTTATATGAATGACATTTATAACTTCAGAGTGATTGTTAAGAATTAGTTAATTGTCAGCTTGACAAACGGTTAATGTAAAAACTTCAAATTTATATTCAAGTGAGAGACAACTTTTAGATGAAAACGTTATTTTTATATAATAATTAATACAGTATTTCTTAAAATCTTTGATTATTTACAATCAATTAAAAATTTCATAATACCATGATTTGAATGTTAATTTTAGACGTCTTCATTAAAATAATAAGAACAAATTATAAGAAAAAGATTATTCTTGTAACAATAACAATTTTAATACTTGTGATCGCAATACATTCTTGTGATCGTCAGTGGCTCAGTTGGTAGAGCGATATATTCATAATCTCGAAGATCCGAGTTCGAATCCCGCTCTTGGCCGATTTATGCAAGCATCGCTGTGCATTACGTGTGCTTTGTTCACAAACACACTGAACGACCTCCGTCGCAAATTAGCATCGCAATGATTGCATAAATACAGCGACGTTAAATATTAAAAAAAAAAAAAAAACAATACAATCTTCAAAAAGAAATGAAATTTTTTATAAACATTTTATTAAAACGCTATGAATATTTATAAAAATTTATTTTATTTCAATAAGCAAACCGTAAAAAACTATTAATAATAAATTTCAATTCACATAACATAATTTTTTATTATTTTTTATATAGCACTAAAATTTTTGTACTCACGTCCGAAGCTTTTAACGTACTGCCAATCACTGTTGCAAAAGAATACAAATTCTCCTCAACAAAATGACTCATTTCGCGGGGGATTCAGATAATCTTCTTTAGGAAAGCAAAAAATATTTTACTAACTGAAACAAACACATATTATTTATTATATAATCAACGTTTGACTGGATACAAACTTAGACTCTGACATCTCCATACTTTATATTCTGTAAAATTTTTCCTCTATCACTTATATGTAGTAGATTCAGTTTTTAATCTCGCATTTTTGTGAAAGAGAAAAATAACATATTCTATAAATATTATTTTTTCTCAATGAAATCTTCTTTTGTTTCTATCTTTCATCTCTTAAATCTCGTTAACAACAATCCGGTTTTTCTATTTTTTATGATGATTAAATAATAAATTCAAAGGCACAAGGAAATTTCCTTAAACATGTTAAAAGATTCTTTTTATTAAATGCTGTTGACCCGATTTAAAATAAGATTATAGACTTCGCTTTAAAAAAAAAATTAATAAATTTTAACTCTTAAACCAGAATTCTTATAATCTATTAAAAATTAATGTGAAAATGATATTTTAAAGATTTTTAAATATAATATTCTTAATGCGCTTAAATTAAAATATTTTGAGTGTCAAAACAAAAATTTTAATGAAAGTATAAGATTTTCTAGATTATTAGAAATCACTCAGAATGTTTATAAATAATTTCAGATTATTTTTCAAAAATTTTTTGAATTAAATTGAATGAATTAATATGTCTCATAGAATGCAGTAATTTTTTTTCTTAAACTCCTTCAAATAGATTATTAAGGAGTGCTGCTGCATGAACAAAAGAATATATCTACATATTTTTTACTGATTGTTATGATAAAAAAATTTTTATGAATCCTACTCTTACTATAATACTATATATTAAGGAATTTGTTTTTCTAAATTTATAAGAAATTTTTAATAATGAAAAAAATTTGAATTAAAATTATCGTTTTTAGAGCCGGTGAGTGGCTCAGTCGGTAGATCGTTGGATTCTTAATCTCGGGGTTCTGAGTTCGAATCCCGCTCTCGACAGCCGGATTGATAGAAGCACTACTGTACGTTACATGCGCTTTCTTCACAAACACACTTACGAGCTCCGTCGTTGATTAGCACTACAAATAACATAAATATAGCGACGTTGAAGGAAAAAAAAATTATCATTTGGTTTTCACTTTTTTTAATTATTTAATTATCTATACTTTAGATTTAAAAAATGTTCATTATTTAAAATTACAGCATATATTCAGTATACAGTTTAAAAATTTTTTTTATTCATGAGGTTGCAATTTATGAGATTTCAGAACAGATTTTAACCATCACAATGATTTCTGAAACGTGCACTAGAAATTCGGATCTTTAAAATCAACTTTGATAAGTCCAAAATTGGGACTGAAATTCAATTAAATTTATTTACTATCGGCATGATTAGTCACACTATAGTATGATAAGAGTCTATTACAATTATATGATAATAGAACAAAGGTGGTCGAAATCAATTTTTTAAAACAATTATACCAGTTGAATAATTATGTCTTTGAAATGGCATTATTTAACATAATTATTAGTATTATTGTAGAGCCATGACAAAAGAATTACTTTTATTTTGAATAAACTCAAACAATATTACAGAGCATAAATAATAAATTAAAAACTTTATTTTCTTATTTATCCTTTTGTAAAATCATGTTCATTACCATTACTAGCAGAACGTTCATGACTTAAGCTAACAGCAAAAGACGAATCAATATGGAAGAAGAAGATTAGTAGAACGCCTCACTTAATGCAACCGATCGCGCATAAGTAGATATATGAATGCAAACATTAGGTGTATAAAGTATATAGACATATAAGAGATTCGTTGCGCATTATTTAAAATTTAGTAAAAATTGTTTATTTTGAATTTCTATCATTTGATCATATTCAAATTAAATGTAAAATAAAATCCCCAAAAAACCTTTAAAAAGGTAAAATTACGGCAAGTTAGCTTTAAAAAAAATCTTTTTCACTATCTCAAAAATGAAAAATATTTTGTCAAAAATTTAAACTAATTTAATACAATCAACTATAAAAAAATCTATTATATCTCTAAAAAAAGGCTTTAACATTATAGATAATAAAAAAGTGGGAATTTAATTATAACAAAAATACACTTGAAAAAATACTGAAATCAATAATATGTGGTCAAGTTTTGATATGATTTAAAATAATACTTACGAATGATATTCTACCTCGGCAGGTTCAAATCGGCTTTGAGGAGGTACTTACTCGACCTCGAGTGATCTTAATTTTAAGTATTTTAATTTTATGTTAATTTATTTTGTTTTGTCTTATATATAGATTTAAAGTGTGAATGTATTTATTAGCGCGAATGATGGTTGAATGAATGCAGAAAGAATGAGTGATTCTGTTTCTTTTTATTAATAGTTATGACATCTTCAGTATCAAGTTTTTATTTTTTGAATTTTATTATTATATTATTTTTTATTATTTATTGTTGCATTGTTTTGTCCAATTTTATTTTTATTTGATGTCATGACTATGCTTTATGCTTTATCTTTTAAATTGTGTTATTTGATTTTAATTTTATGACTGATAGATATTTAAGACTGTTTTTATTGTAATTTATGTTTTCATGCTTTCTGCGTGTATTTAGAGTAGTCTGTGATATCGCTTTTACATAGTGACTTACTGATACAGTATTATATATTAATTTTAATATTTGACTATGATATCTTATCATATTATGTGCAATACTTTATACAGAATTATTATTTATTGCTTGATGTATTACATGCCTTTTTGTACTCTTTTACAAAATAAATTAATATCTATCTATATCTATCTACCTATATTTTGATGATAATAATGGATCAATAAAAAATTCCTTTGTTAAAAATGAAGTGTAAAAAAAGCCATATAAAATGTTATTGAAAATATAAAACTATCTTCAACAAAATTTAAAAAATTAATAAGTAATTAACGTAAAAGTAAGAATAAAAGTAATATTACAGCTATAAACTTGCCAGGCCCACTCTACAAAAGTTAAATATATCATTAACGTTATAAAATTAGATTATTTTTCATTGAATACTAAATTGTGAAAATTAATATATATTTTGTATTTCCTTACGAGATTCTAAAAAGTCAATCCTACAAAATGTTTTAAATGAATGTGTGTTCACCAAGAAATAGAACTTTTGAAGGGTGGGCCTGGCAAGTTTATAGCTGTAATATTACTTTTATTCTTACTTTTACGTTAATTACTTATTAATTTTTTAAATTTTGTTGAAGATAGTTTTATATTTTCAATAACATTTTATATGGCTTTTTTTACACTTCATTTTTAACAAAGGAATTTTTTATTGATCCATTATCATCATCAAAATATAGGTAGAATATCATTCGTAAGTATTATTTTAAATCATATTAAAACTTGACCACATATTATTGATTTCAGTATTTTTTCAAGTGTATTTTTGTTATAATTAAATTCCCACTTTTTTATTATCTATAATGTTAAAGCCTTTTTTTAGAGATATAATAGATTTTTTTATAGTTGATTGTATTAAATTAGTTTAAATTTTTGACAAAATATTTTTCATTTTTGAGATAGTGAAAAAGATTTTTTTTAAAGCTAACTTGCCGTAATTTTACCTTTTTAAAGGTTTTTTGGGGAGATATCACAACTTTTTCAAAGTCGAGAATTCTTATCTCAATAAATTTATTAACTTTACCGATAATCTGATACTTTAATATAATAACACTAATTTTATAGTTAATTCAATCAACCTAATTTTTATATATTTATTATTATTATAAAATATTTGTTTTCGAAAAAATTTTAATCTTATTTTCTTCCACACTTTCAAATTAATCAACTATTATAAAACTTATTTTGTCTTAATATCGTATGAAAAACTAATTAATTAATTAAGAATGTTTTAAAATATGTAAATATTACTTTTTCATTTGTTGTTGTTTTCATTTTAAATACCAAATCGGTATTACCGACTTTTGAATTTCGCCGCTTTCAACTATTGAATTTTATGTACGGGACGTTTTACTGCGCACGCGCGAACTGATCACATGAATGCCCGTGATTTTGCGGCAGCTCGTCAGCTATATAGAACAAGACACTAAATTCTTATATTACTTATTTACGCGATGTCTTTATACATTTAGCATGTTCTGAAAGCATTTGCCTGAATACATGCGTTCATTATATTAAAAGATATAACTCGTATTCTCTTTCTTTTTCTCACTCTCTATACTCTCTTTCTCTCTCTCACTTATTAGCAATCGCACAACTCGTATTCTGTCTCTTTCTCTCACATCAGACGAAAAACTCTCCGTCGTTCTCTAACATCCGCCGGAAATCTGAAACAACCCGATATAGAAAAGAAATCGACAGACTAACCTGTAATAATATAAAAAAATCATGAAAACTTGACTTTTGGCCATGTGTTTTTGTTGTCAGATAAAACATTAGATCATTTTATGTATACTAGTAACCAAATAATATGTAAATATTGAAACATAATCATTTATTCAAAGTTTTAATCTTTGAACATCTCAAATTCAAAGTAAATAGGGAAAGCCGTAGCGCTATCTTGCCGTAAGGAGCGCTACCGCGCTCCCTGATATATAATTATTAAAATCAATAATTACTATAAGCTTTATAAGCAATGAAATGACGAGTGCAAAATAAGTCGTAAGATCAGCATAATCTTTATAAAAGAATGTAACAATAATTAAATTGTTTTGGTAAAAAAAGTTCAATATAAATAAGATACATAAGGTCATTTGCATTATTCGATTTGGTCTGAATCATAACGCTCGAGACTTAAGCGTATAAATTACACGCTGCAAAAACAGTGCAGCCCTCCAAACTCCATTCCGATGATTCATTTGGCTAATAAATGGTTATAGAGGACTTCGATTTTTTTCTTTTTTCATGCTTTGTTTATGGGACCCTGACCTGCAGGCTTGAGGTAGTCTTTCTCTCACTGCTTTTAATCCCCTTTTATACGAGATCATTGATCGGTAAATTTTTGTTAATTCGAAATTTCTAAATTGATCGATCGATCGTTTTTTGTAATACAATAATTATTTTCAATAAAACTAAAGATATAAAATTAAATAAATAAAATATGAAATATATTAAATCTTATCTAAAACAAAACGTTCCAAAAATCTTTTTAAAATGATTTATTTTTAACTTAATTTTTATAAAAATAAACGTTTTTTTTATTAAATTTTTAACTTTTATAAATAATAGGATGATTTATAGCCTTACTATCTAAAAGATTATAAATTATTTATACACTTGACAGAAGTTAACTTTAATATATGGGTATAATCTAAATCTTTATTTAAAAAAATTTTAAGTTGCTTTTGCACCATTTGAAAAAAAGGGAAAACTACTGATATGCACTCGGCGTAAAAGATATTTCACCAAGCATACACTTTAGTACATACAAAATAGTAATAACAAGTGAATTTAAAAGCATTAAATCACAGATGTATGCTCTTAACACCCGTATTATATTTGTTTTTCAGATTGCCGAGGAATCCGCGAGGGTAAGAGCGGCCGAACTACGAACTCAGCACGAGCAACATGAAGCTGAAATGTCAGCCTTACAAAAGGCTCTACGTAGTGATACTATTAAGATGGTAAGTCAATGAATAAATTTATTTAATAATTTTCCAAACGAATAATCTCGGCTCTATCTTCTTATATTTTCTTCCCTTTTTTAATTTATATTTTTGGCAAGTCAATGAATAAATTATTTTCTTTATTTTACAAACGAATAATTTTGACACCACCCTCCTATTTATTTAAATATTTTCTTCCTACGCAATGTTTATTTATTTTACATATATTAATAATGAAGGAAAAAATTAAATTTTTATTACATATTGTTGATGGTGATGCTTCTTAAAAAAGCTTGCTGGCATATCAAAGGTCAAAAAATATTTGTTTCACTTTTCTAGTGTCGTTTCTGCAATTATTTATCCAATGATTTAGAAGTGAAATTTAATGTATAAATTATAACTATATGGAATTTTAGTGGGATTTTGTATTATTGCGAATCAAGTAAAACTTTAATTATCTTTTAATCTTCTTAATAAAATACAGAGATTAACAATAAATGACTATGGATTTTTCATAAAGTTATTTATTAGAAAAGTTTATTTACTATAGGGTTTGTATATAAATGATGTTTGTTTGATTTTTTTACTGCTTATTTAAAATTTTAATTATGCTGTAACTTCTTTTGATTGTTAAGTTTTCAAAAATAATACATCAGATAAAAATTAAGCTTTAAATTATTTTAAGCTTTTTGTAGAATTTATTTCCAATAAGTATTTTTTTATTAATTTAAATAAAAGAAATGATAAACTAAAATATTCGTAATATAAAAAGCATTTCTAAAATAATAATTTATAACATTCAAATAACTTAATTATTTAATCATCTAAATACAAGAAATTTACATCCTAGAAAAATAGTATTTAATGCTTTTTTTCTATATCAATATTTATCGTTGTAGTCCTGATATAAAAACTGCAACAATAACAATCTTATCAAATTGATCGATTAATTTTTGCTCGCTAATTTTCGACAACCTATTCAAGTATTTGATCGATATATGTATTTGCGTGGAGTTGTTTTTAATCTCGAGTCATTGATCTCGTGTGAATTTTAAATAAGAAAGCGATCACCCCCTAAGGATTTCTTAGAAAGACATCTAAAGTCCAGTGCACAGCCCCCGCGGGCACTTAACACTGAGACTCTCATAGTCGATGGAGAAAGAAACGACGAAGGTTAGTTATTAAAAAAAGAGCAAAGAAGAAAATTAGAAGAGAAAAAAGAAATGAAACCTAAAGGGCCTCGGGGATTTTTGGGTTGGACAATAGATGAGCGTATACGTATAGAGTCTGGTTAAAATACAAACCCGAACGGAAGGTATCGATTTTTCTTCCTCTCATGCCTTCCACTATTGCTCTGGTAATAATTTTTTTTACCAGGTATGTAGATTCATCCTTTGCTTTTTTTTCAAACTGTAATTATTGAATGAGCGCACGTTTCGTTGGTCATCTTCCCACACTATTTTTTTCTTTTAGCGATTTTTGCGTGCCCTACTCCAATTTAAAGGAACTTGATAGATTTAATTTTCTTCTTAACCTCCTCTTTATTTTTTTTTCTCTTTCAAACACTTTCTTTCGTACTTTTTTTTTCTTTTCTGCGTGCCTACACTTGTTGCATATTATGCATTCTTTTCTCTTTCTAAACACATTTACTTATTTTTACATTCTCAAAGTATGGATGTTAACTTTTTTTATCTTAAACGAAATTTAAATTTTTAAACTATTGAAGATATTTAATATAAATTTGAAATACATAATAATTGGAATTATTACATTTTTCATTATATCTAATATATTTCATAGAGATGTTTCTGCAATTGAATTAGAAATATTAAAATTTGTAAATTAAAATATTTCTGCCAGTAATAAATGTATGTCTTCTGCTTCAAGTATCCTTGACTAAATAAATTTTTCTTTTTTGTGATCAATCTTATTTAAAATTTCAAACTCCATCTAATAAATGAAGCATAATTTAATAACGTATTAAAAGTCAATAATAAATATGTTATATTACATTAATAGGTAAAAAAGTCAATTTTCATTAATTAGTTTTTTTTCTGATAGAGCGTAAATTTTTCGTATAAAGAAGACTTGGTTAAAAATGTACTGATAAAATATTTTAACTCAAAGTTAAATCAACCATAGTATTTGAGAATGCGTATCAAAATAAAAGTAAAGCAAAAAAAATTAGAAACAAAATTCCAATGCCCGTCCGCTACTATCCAAACCTTCATTCTTTACATTCTCGTGATGATGTTTTACTATTATTAACTACCCTCACGTTCGCATGAACATTTGATGCATCATCTAACTTTTTTTTTGCAAAAATTCAGTGGATCCATCTTCTTAAAAAAAATACTCCGTCCAATCTGTTCTCTCGTGGTGTTATACATGTACCTTAGCACGCCCACTTGAAATTTCGTCTAGATTTCATATATGCCCGTTCATAGATTGGCATTTAAAGTGGATTTTAATGATCTCTGTATATAATTCCAAAAAACTTAAAATTATTATTCCGTCGAATGCGTGAATATTTCTTCGTTTCTTTCCTTTGCGTGCAAGTTTTTCTCTTTTTCTAATCGGTGCTATAGTATAACAATACTAAAAATCATATTCTCCTTTCTTTTTCTGCGAAAGGATGTGATACCACAGCACTTTTTTTGGCTGAGGATGTTTTTTGATTGAGAATGGGAACTTATTAAACATTTTAATTACAAGAAGTTACACAAATACCGTTGGAAGGATTAACGAATTTTATGAATTTTATGTTTTTGCCTAGTGAGAATTTTCTTGGATAAAAATTTTATGAGACTCAATGTTTTATCTAAAATACCATCGGACCTTGAATACAATAGAATGAAGAAAAATATATCATTTGATTGAACATTATTTGCTAATTACTTTGCTTGGAATTCTAGAAAGAAGAAAAGCAAGAATGATCGTGAATTTATACTTCTATGATGATTATAAAACCATCCTATTCTTTCTACTTTATGCGGCCAGAAAAGAGTATCCAAATTTACTTAATCAATATACTTAAGTGTAATTAACATTACTCAAACGAGCAAGAAAATTTAAACATTTTCCCGTTCTCTATATACATACAGCATTAAATTCATAGCAAGAGAAACCAAATTATCCTTCTCGAAACAAAACAAAACAAAAAAAAAAGTAAAAAGAGAAAAAATAAAGTTAGAGATACTGTTACGAAATAACTCTCGACGTGAAATTGCATTATTAAAGAACAAATCGTCGTGCGGTTTTAGAAAAGGCATCATATCATACATGCAATTCTAAAAACTAGTACTTAAGCAAAATCCCTTTCATCTATCTTTCACGTACAAATAAGAGAAAAAAAAGCAACTTTAAAACCACACCTTTATCCTTATATATCTGTTTTAGCTACTTGTTTTTCCCGTAGCAAATGTCATAAAACGGTTTTCTTAACTTCTCTCCTCTTTTCTCTTTCTTCTGTTGACTTTTTTCCTTCCTCTTTTTTTTTCTTTATTCTTTCTTTTACCACTTCCTTATATACGTTCTTTATTTTTTTTTCGTTGAGACTCTCATATTTAGTCGAGTCTTTCTCCCATGCTATTTTATATTCTTTTATGTATTATCTTTATAAGCTGGTATGTCTAAACAAGGAATTACGTTTTAGCTAGTCAATAATGTTAATTTCGTTTGCATACAAAAATTTTCGGTCTCGTATGTTAAGTTAATTAGTGTAATTATTTTTCTATTTGATTTCTTCCTTTTCAAAGTTGCAAAATAATTTCAACTTGGCGAAAAAAAATTTATAAGATTCATTTACGGTTATCGTTAAATTTTGATTTTCAAACGCGATAAAAAAAAGAATTCTTGTTAATAGTTATGTATGAGAGAAAGTAAGTTTTTGAAAATATATTTCTTTTTAAGTGGTGCCATGTTGATTTTAATCTTCATTCGAAAACATAATGTAAAACATCCCACATGTAAATTCAAATTTAAATCATGTGAATTTTAAAATGTTACCTTTTCAAAATTAATGCTCAAAATTATTTGGGATAAAAAATCAGTTAAACTATTCGTTGATACGATATTATTATAGAAATACATTGTTAGTAGCTACGAAAAATTTAAAGATCGATTAGGTTCAATAAAATACCAATAGGTAATCTTTTAGTTTTTAATATATAACAATCAGAAAACGCTTAATTTTTTATTAAAAAAAAATATCTGCAATAAATTTAAAGTAATTCTAAAATTATACCAGGATAAATCAACTTGAACAATAAAAATATCAATAAAAAATTAACACTATCCTTATATCTTTTTTTTCACGCTTACTTTCTCCGTTTTTTCGCTAGAACGCATACACACTTATACACTATTTACACGCAATCCCACGACATCAAGATATACAAGAAAGCTCTCTCTCTCTCTCTTGCGGAAATGGAAAGAGATATGAGTCTAGAAAAAAAAAGAAAGAAAGAAGGGAAAAGAAAGAGAAAGAGTAAACTAAAGAAACGGTCATGTCGGCAATGAAAGAGAGATGTAAAGAGAAGAAGTCTCTCCTACACAATAAGGGAAAAAAAACCAACTCTGTAAAGATTACCCTGAAAATAACAGCACAACTGCGTGTGCTCGCGCGTGAACAAGAAAAAAAAAGAAGAAATAAAAGAAGAAGACTTTGTGACTTATAACTATATACCTAAGTTTACAAAAAAAAAAAAATGTTTGGGTGTGTGTATAAGCAAGTAACGTTCTTACAATATATATATAAACTCATAGCTTGCTTTTTCGCACGCTTGTTTTGTGTTTTGTTCGACGTCTCTTTTCCTGTTGTGGTAATCTCTTAAAGTCTCAAAAGAGTATATGTTATTCTTCTGTATTGTAAAAAATCTGTTTTGCGTGTGTATGTGCCTGCGTGTGCGGCGTTTAAACTTCGCCTGGATGTATCTTTTAAATATTATCACCTAGTAACTTTTTTTTCATACTCAAATAATTTGTTGTTGATTTGCGAGAAAGAGGCAGGAAATTTTATGTATTTCCTGAATTCTTTTTTTTCAAACGATGAAATTATTTAAAGTTTTCCTTAATTTTTTTAAAATTATTGATCCATTTTAAGATTTTAATATAAGTTTAAATTTACTAAAACGAACGAAGCATAAACATGAAAATTGGTCAATCAAGATCGAAATAATTTTTCTAAAAGAAGATAAATTTTTGAAAATTTTGCGGTATAGAAATAATAGCTATGATTCCATTGGAATTTAGATAAGTATTAGAATAGTTACAATCCTTTTTTAGCTAACAGTTATAATTTCTAATACCATAGTCTCTGGTGTAATTCTGATATAACAGTAAATATAATCATGTGGTTCTCATAGATGTAACGCATTATTTTTTCCTTTATTTTTTTGCATAATTATTTTTACAATGTATTAGTCAAAACTATCTGAATGTACATGTAGACATTGTACCTTACAATTTTTTTTTTATCGATCGAATAAAGGATATTTCTTCTTATCTCATCGTTATGCCATTATCATTTATTAGACAACACAAGTTTAAAAATTACCATACTTGAAATGATTAGTTATTTAACTCAAATAAGTTTGTACGTATATTGTTAAAAAAAACATAAAATTTAATGCAAATTTAATGCAAAACTGGACGCTTGCTTCAAGCGTGTACATGAAAATTAATAATTTTACCATAATTTTACTGTACAATTGCATGAAATTTAAAGTAAAAATAGAAATTTTATAAATGTACTGGAAGCAAAATTGTATTTTTTTAACAGTGCAGATTTGAAATAAGAAAAATTTTTAATTTAGAAGTAAGTTTTGTAAACACATGAAAATTTTGTGTATATGATTTCCGAAAACGTTCATTATTTTTAATACCTATTTAAACCTAAAACAATAAATTTATAACAACGAAAAAGACTCTATAGTCTGACAAACGATATTTAAAAAAATTTTCGCTGCGGTTCAAAACTCATTCATTGAGCATAAACGAATTTAAAAAATGTTTTTTTTTAATTTATCTATTTAACGTAGCTGTATTTATGCTATCATTGTGATGTTAGTTAGCGACGGAGGTCGTTTCAGTGCGTTTGTAAACAAAGCACATGTAATGTATACAGTTGTACTTATATCAATCAGCTGCCTAGTGTGGGATTCGAACTCGGGTCCTCGAGATTACGAATCAATCGCTCTACACTGAACCACTGATGACCTGATGATAGAAAAACGTATAGCATGTTTATTACAATGAAGATGTTAAGGTTTATTACAACCGAAAAATTATACTAACATTGAAATACTGTTATAATATTAACTATCATATAAGTATGCAGCTGATAGATAGTTACCCTTTGGATCTTTAAAAAATTTGTAATGATAAAATTTTTTTTAAATTATTTTAATATTTATATTTATCATGAAATTCTCCAGTTTCCCGACATATCTTTTGTTTTTTTTCTACAAATTAAGAAAATATTAATTAAACTTTTAATATCCCTGGTAGAAACGTTAACCATATATTCGGTATATCATACCGGCGGTCACGATCTTATGCTGATCGATATCGCGATAAACCCTAACACAGGTGCATCAATCATCCCGATGGTATCGGGAGGATATCGTCAACCTTCTAATTATATTTTATCTAAAGAAACATAATTAAAAATTTAACAAAAAAAATATAATAAATAATAATTAAGGAAATGTAATTCCCTGAATGGAAAAAGAAATGATGAATAAAATAATAAATTTTACTATGCATATAATAAATTTTACTTTTTCAAATAATAATGTCGAGTCGATGATCTTTAAATTTAATCATAACCTCAAAATTTTCGACCAAATTGAAAGTAGTTCTGTAACATATGTAGACGATTCGAAAATTCGTTGACAGTATGTCATCATGGCGCAGTCGATCGTTCAGGCTTTGCATGCTCGAGGTATCTGGTTCGAGCCCACTTCACGGAAGATTTTTTTCGATGATAATTTATTTTAAAATATAAAATTAATAAAAAAATATAATTAGAAATGATTAAATAACAAATTTCGGATGCAAAAAATAATATCAAAAAGGGGTTTTAATTAATTTTTTTTATGGTTATGTTCTTTATCTAATGTATGAAATTGTAATTAATGTCTTCAATACTTTATCGCGTATATATCGGTTATTTATCGCGACTGCGTCGCGACGAGATATCGCTAGCCGTAAGTTTACTAAGCATATTTTTATCCTGAATTTTCTACCAGGGATATATAATGTTATAGGATTTATAAAAATTATTACTTTTTTCTAATTCTAAAAATCGTCCTTAACATGGTGCAAAGAAATGTGAGATATTTCTAATAATATAATGAAAGTGTTATACGTGATATGATGATAACTAGCGTTATTATAATATGAAATTACTTTTATAATCATTGTTACAATTAATCACATATAATTTTATTTTAAAAAGAGCTGAAATTATATTGGGATTATCAATATAATTTGAACAGATTCGATTTTTTAAAATTACATTCAATTTTTTCTTTTCATATATCAATAATACAGTCCATCTAATAATGATAATGATAATAATATACTTTAAAATATAGTTAAAATTTAATAAAATTCAATCTAATACACTCAATAACCAAGATAAATATAAGTAATAAAAAAAAAGAATAGTCTGCTCGATCAACCGTTTAAATTCAGTATAATAAGTCTAAAACTCTTTCACTTTCCACACATTTCTCTCTTTCTCTCTCTTCTCTTTCTCTCGACTTGAATGTATATATGTCGAATAGTCGTGGGAAATGGTCAAGCTTATATATACTTATAACATGAGCCGCAGTAAAACGACCTCGATGAAGGCAGTTCTTTCTCTCTCTTTCTTTCTCTCTTGTACATTGGATATTCCGCGGTTGCGTTCATGTTATGGGAGACTTTCGCATATACACAGATATATATGCGCATGAAACATAAAGTCTTATATGTATTTCTCGGAGCAGTACGTATTATATGCGCTTTAAAAAGGAGATAAAGGAATAAAGAGAAAGATATGTATAAGTAAAAGAAAGGTTGATACGTTAAGAGATGTCACAAGTGGATATGTGTACCTTTACGTGAATTTAAAAAAAAAGGGATGTGTGTATAGAATTATGCATGTTTATAATGGACAAGAGAGAAGCTAAAGCTTGGAAAGTGAAGAAAACATTAAAGAAATTCAGGGAGGAACGTGGCTGAATTGGTGATGAGAGACAGTCAAGCGAGAAATGTCTGCATATGTTTTTTATATTCATTTTATTTTTTTCCTCCTATTTTTTCGAAAAATTTTGCATAAGTTAAATACGAGCTTTCTAAATGTTGAGTTGAAATAATCTCACTTTTGGTACAATTTCAGCTGTACTATGTCATTTCAATTGAACTATAAATTATCAAAAATGAACATAAATGTATATTATATTATTATTTATAATATTTCTAAATAATCTAATGTTCTTGGTAATAAAATTTCTAAAAAAGTGATTTACCGACTTGAACGTATACTTTTCACTTTCAAAAATTTTCAAAAGCTCAAATTAGCAAAAACAAATGAAACTTGTAAGTATTATTCCTTATTAACAAAAGTGGATATATTAATGAGCAAATAATAAATTAATGGAATCCGTTACAATAATGAAAATTCATAATGATTGATAAAAATGTTAAATTTTATAAAATAATTAATTAGATCATCTAACTAATTTTAATTTTAATCTAAACGACCATTAAAATTGACGCACTAATAAGATTTTCTTAACGTTCTACTTAATCTCACAAAAAACATTCCGTCTCTCTAAATGGATATTAGTCTAAGCAACTGATTTAAATTAGAGAGAGTCATAAACAGTAATTTGTTAAAAAAAAATGTAAAAATATTTATTAAACACGACGAGAAATTAAAGCTGAAAAATAAAAGTGAGACGTAAAATGTATACGTGGAGTAATACGAGGATAACTAAAATGAAAATAAAAGGAATCAAACGTAAAGTAAAAGTGATACGGTCTTAAATGCCTGAGTAGATGCGAGATGAAAAGGTTGAGAGAAAAAAAAGTAAAGTAACAACATTACGCACGTGTTGAATAGATACGAGTAGATTTTAGGAAAGAATGAAAGAGACTATATAACGTTTCTCGTTGAAAGAGAAGGAATTCGAATTTTTTTTAGTCTCGCTTAAACGTTTTGTATATACAAATCGATTAAATTTCAAATTCCAAGCGCAGCAGCGAACAAACATGGGGAATAAGAAAGAAGCGTACGCAAACTCAATTTTAAATTAAATGAAGGAAAGTGATGCAGTTTAATTGTACGGCGAAGAAAATAATAATAATAATAAAAAAAGAAGTAATAGAATGTCATGTTTTATAGCTTGAGCGCTCGTGCAGTTTGTATGTTGTACATTTATTTTATTGAACAAAACAGTGTACATGAGCTTTTTTTTATGAGCTTCAATAAAATAACAAATAAATCTTGCATTTAGAAATAGCGATTATTAGAATTGTTATATGAACTTTTTTATGTGATTTTAAGCCAAATTGAATTGTAAGAGATGTACAAACAATATGATGAAATAAAAAGCTTATTTTTTATTATTTTCGATGATTTTATTTTCATTGTATTCATTGAAAAATTTTATAATCTAATTTATAACTTTAATCATATAGATTTACGTTAATTAACTTATATATAATCAAAATTCTAAATACCACGTAGACTAAAATTTTGTTTTATCAATATTGAGATTAAATTTTGCGATAAGCGAAATCGATTTGTAGCTGTAATTTATTTTATGTTCTTGATAAATTTTGATTAGATTTTGCATTTTTTATAAAACACGAATAGTTTTATATTTCAATCGAAAAATTGTAATTTGTATTTGACGCAATTACTTCATAAAGTTTTAAGTCACGCGAATCATTTATAAATTTTAGCAACATGACGCAAAAAACGTTAGTTATTTTTTGTAACATAATTAGTATGATGTTTTTCTATATTAAATATAATGATTGAAAATTTTTTTTAATCTTTCAACTTGACGTATGTACTAAACTATTAAATTTTACTTTTTCATGTTCTGCGTTCTGTGAATAAAAATCTGTTAATTATTTTCTCAAAAGGAAAGTGTCACTTATTTTGATCATGGAATTCCCTGTAAATGTCGGATATGTTTTTATACATAAAATTATGATGAAAGTTACGAGTTATTTCATTCGATTTTTAAAGATTTCTTAATGCAACTGCTATTAGAGAGTATGACTATCTTATGAAAGATCATAGATTTATTCTACAATATATTTCAAAAAGTTTAAATCAAAGAACAGATTAAGCTTTTTGAATAATTTTTAAAAATCGAATAGGATTAATAAAAGTTATATTCATCAACACTAAAAATGATTTTCCAAACAAATCTTAAAGAATTGAAGCAAATATTTCACAACTTTCTTTAGACCAAAATAGCACGACACACTCCATAATTTTTTACATTAAAACATATCCTACTGGAAAATCCGTTATCCAAACAAGTAACACTTTTCTACTTACAGTGATAAAATTTCATTCATACTCGTATCCACCTTGATAAATAATTACTTATAAATCAATCGGAAAAAACTGTAAAATGTCAACATAGAGCAACAAAGAGAAAGGAGTTAAAAAAAAAGGTCTTATATACAAGAATAAAAGAATTTCAAGCGAATTAACAAGTGAAGAAAAGAAATAAATATAAGCCCTCAAGTGTCATAGGTTGAGAAAATAGCTAATCGTTTATTTCAAGGATAAAATAGCGTACAGTAATGCGGGGTTTTGATTATTATCACTTTTAACAATATAGGCAAAACCAACTGCATTGCACATTATATATATATTAAAGCTGATTCATGCTCACAATTCACCGTTCGAATAAGGTGAATGGAATGAATTTTTGTTTTATTGCCAGGATTAAACAAATAAGGACAATGCCGGCAACAGATGTAGAAGAAAAAAGCAAAATAAAAGTCAACTATTATTTGCGTCAACAGCTGACATTCCGTTAAATGTTTATAAAGAATAGATTAATTATAAATGTTTTTATTATACAGAAAGATCTTATAATAAGCTTTTTATGGCGATATTGTATGTCCTTTGCAAATACGTTTAATTTTTTTTATTAATTTACTGTAGAAATTGAAAGTATAATTAGCATATTGTGACTTTGGTTTTTCGTTATGTGAAGCACTGATTTGATCAAACGATTGTCATGATAAAAAATTGGCAAACGATAAATGTATATTGCGTAAATAAATTTTTAAAGAGCGTATTAAACACTAGTAAGAAAGGTACATTAATAATAACAGAGATCAATAAAAATCTTGGATACTTTGTACAGTAAAAAATTGTGTTTTGTATAAATTGATGCAGAATACATAAAATGTGTGTAAATAAACAACAAATATTTTGTGTAATTAAAACACATAACTTGCGTCTCAATTTACACATATTTCATGTACAAATTGTGTTAAATACAATACAATCTGATTTGTATTGTTACATGGGGTGGAGTTTAAACACACAAGGTGTGTTTAAGTCCACCCGATTTTCAACTGTGTACTTATTTGGAAAAACTTTAAATTGTGCAAAGAAAAAATTACGCTAAGCATAATTATTAAACTAGTAAATAATTAACCTTAATTATGGGCATAATTTTTTAAAATGACACTAATCTAGAAATTTTTTTAAAAGTATTTCCAGAATTTTTAATAATTTTAAGATGCGTTGACCAGAAATTATGCCCATAATTATGGTTAATTTTCTACCAGGAAAGTTAAACATCATTATTTGCAATACTTTATTTTATAAAATTAATATACCATTTTTTCCTTTTTTTCATATAGTACTAAGCATCTTGTATGCAAAATTATATTATTTAAAAAGATCAAAGTGTGAGATTTCAAAAGATTAGTGGATATGGTTAAAATTGTATAATATTAACTGTCAAAGATAAAAGTAAAAATAGTCAAAGTTTCTTTTATTATTTATTACTAACCACGATGCAATGATATTCATAAAATGTATGTCTGAAACATCCGTGTTCTAGTTTTTACTTATTCTTTTTAATTTCGCTAAGTTTTTTCCATTTTGTCCTCTTTTTAAAGCTGCATGTGTTACTTTGAAACGGTTATTATGGAAAATAGATGAAATTTATACGATGAGTTTTAAATACTAATCTATCGGATATGAAAATTTTATTTATTTAGATCATAAATTTTCTAAAATTACTAAAGTTTAGATATAAGTTGAAAGCGTTTATAATTAATTCATAAAACACATTTAAGATCGGGATGATTTCTAAAATCAAAAATTGATTTTCATCAATATTTGTTTATATTATTTTTTCAAAATATTGTGCGAAGGAGTTTAATAAAATATATATTTTTTAATAGTAATTATTTTTTCACATTTCAAGTAACAATCAAAAAATTTTCAAGTATTTCAAAATTAATTTTTGATGTCAATTATTGATAAAAGAATATTTTACTGAAATTGGCCAAAAACTTCTATAAAATCATTTGAAAAATTAGTATAAAAAATATTATAGCGAAAAAAGTTTAAATGACACTGTAGTTATCAAAGTAAAAATAACGTATTAAAAATATCATTCTTCTTAATTTAGTAAATTGCTCTAGCGGAAAAAATAAACGAAGACAATTGAAGAAATTTGAATATATCTGAATAAATCAGGATAAAACAGAATACAATTGAAAAAAATGAAGAAAGTGGCCAGATTGAGATTTGAGACAACAGTTATTTACAGTTTTCTTCAGTATTAAACTATTATAAACAGTTTTTTACAGATACCAATAAATATTCTTCAGTTATCAATAAATGTAACGGTTAAAACTGAAAAAAACTAAATAACTGTTGTCTTAAGGTATAGTATCGATATGAAGTTAGCCGAGCGAGAAATTGTTCAAATTTTGGTTATTTAGAAATAAGTAATTTAATGTTTTAAATAAAGTATTGCATATATAATATGATCTTCTGTATTTACGATAATAATTGATTCCGATCCTCCAAAGTAGCAACTCATAGGTATTGAAAGCATCATACGTTTGTCGAATGATTTTCTATTTATAAAAAAATCCTCATTAAAATCTGTATGTTAATAAAGCAGAACTTTTGAAATGGAAACGATAATAACATAATTTTCTCTTACACTATATGTCAAAAGCGATGGAACTAAAAATATCAATATCTTTATTATTAGGTAGGCAATCGCTTTCAAATTTTAACCAAGACTTATTTACACTCATATTAATCTTTATGCCAAGTTTCATCTAAATTTCTATGTTTATTCCCCTACCGTTAGTACTCCCTTGAGTCTCAATCCGACCACTTTTCTACAGTTAATAACTGTATCCTTCAGTTTTATATAGATATCTACATTATTTGTTTCCACTAAGGTGATTATCTAACATCGCTGGATTTACACTAGTATTGTGATGCTAATAATTTAAACAAAAATAAATTCATTATCAACTTGTGAATAAAAATAATTTCAAACATAGTTTCCATTTTATCATCAAGTGGCAAGAAAAGAAATGAGGTAAATAGTTCGATTAGGATTTAGTAAAAATGGACCTAATCCAATACATTTCAGTACCCAGGTATGCTAAGTAAATAATTTAAAAGGGTCTAATTAGTTGTTTGAAGAAAAAGGGGCGGGAAAATATATTCAATTTTGAACTAATAAAATTAAGTCCATAGGATTAGATTTAATTATTTTTTAATCCATTTCTTATAAGAGATTATCATAAATATTATCATTTAATTCTTCAGATAGGATTATTTTGTTTATTTAAAGGATGCAAATAGCAATAAGTTATTTAGTTATTCAAAAGCTATACTGGTGGGAACATTGAACTCAACCCAAGATTCTTGTTTTAACATTGACAAGAAAGCAATTCAAGAGAAAAAATTTACTGTGATTTTGCATTTCAAATAAAATGGAACAGCAAAAAGTGAGAAGAACCAGTCGAACTTTGATCAATGCTGTTAAGAAACAAGACTATAAAACTGTTAAAAACTTATTAAATAAGGGTAGTAACGTTAATAATGTTGATTATGATGGCAATAGCCCTTTGCATCACGCCGTATCATTAAAAAACTTTGAAATAATTAAATTATTATTACAACATAATGCTCAAGTGGATATAGAGAATAATGATGGATCAAAACCATGCGATTTCACTATTGGAACAATTGATTTTAATATTATTCATCTACTTTTACAATATAAAGCAGAAGTGAACATTCATCATATTTTTTTTATTGATGAAGTAGAAGAATGTCCTAAGAATCTTAAAATGTTATTATATAAAAATGTCAATGTAGAACATGCTGATTTTTGTGGATATACTGCTTTACATCATGCTATAATAAATAACGATTTAGATGGAATAAAGACGCTCATATCAAGAAGTGCAGATGTGAATCAATTCACTCGATATGAGAAATATACTTGTCTTCATTTTGCAAGATCAAGAGAGTGCATGCAAATTTTGTTACGGGCAGGTGCTGAACCTAATCTTCGAAGTCCAGTCTCGTGTTCACCACTTTACACATTAGCGATAAATTCGAAAAGAGGACTAGGTTTTCCAGCTAGTAGAAAAGAACAAGAACGAATGATCGAAGAACTTATTAGGAACGATGCTGATTGTTCTGGAGCCTTTCGTGAAATAACATTAGATGATGCAATAGATACGAACGGAATAAGATATGGTGTAGAAGATATGTTAAGGTTTATGGCGCTAAAAGAACATGAGAATCATTACAGTAATATTGATTTATTAAGTGACGATGACAATTTATTAGGTAGGTTCTACAAATATTGTTTACTGGAAGTTGTGGTATTGAAGAAAAAGAAAGTTTCAAATTACCTAACGTATTATGACTTTGTAACGAAGAATATTTACGAGCTATCAAAATATGTTAATAATGAAAATGTTAAAAAAGCATTCAAGGATAAATCTACATTGACAGACATGTTTCCATTTTATGATGAAATATTATGGAGACATTTTAATGAAGCTACGGAAGAAAGAAAACTTCGTGACACCGCATGTTCAAGTTTATGCTATGCTATATCATACATTAATCCAGGTCATATAGTTACACATGAAATAATAAATCTTCTAGAAATCGAAGATTTGAAAAATTTAGTGGAAGCTTTTTCGGTGGTTAAGTTAAAAAATAGCAAGTAAAATGTATATCAACATTTTATGTGGATTATTAAAATGTAAAAAATATTTGATGTCGATAATTATATGTAAAGTTATTCATATACTTTTTTGTATATATCAAATTCATAAAATGTTTTGTAAATATGACATTTTTATATTACACAAGAAATTAATATTATATTTAATAAAAATATAAATATAATTAAAAGAATTTTACTAATTTTTAACTACATAACTTTGCGCTAATTTTAATATATTATTCATTGAAATAGATTTTATGGCAAAATTCTATATAGCTTAAAGAAAAAATTGATCTCTCAGTAAATTCATATGGTTATGTTGTCAAGTCATTTTATAAAGAGAAACCCGGGTTAAAAGTAATAGAGGTAAATATTAGCAGTTAATTTATAACGATAAGAACAGTAATATAGGTTCTGTAGTTGACTTTATATGTTTAATATAATTGTTTCTGTTATGTAAACATATTCAGTACGTCATAGAGGAAAAACTTACGACGTAGCAATTTTTTTTGACAGGTAATAAAAAATTTTCACAAACTCAAATTCTTGTTTTTGATTTTATTCTATCTATTTAATAAAATTAAAATTATTTTATGTTAATCTACTCTAAAAATAATTTACTTTTTAAACACCGACAGAAAAATCCACTTGAGTTTAGCGGAAATAATTTTGTTTTTCGTCCTAGTGGAAATCCACTTGAAGGTAACATAATATCTTTGCAGCAAGAAATTTAATTTTCATTCAAACAGCTAGTTACTTGCATTTGATGGATTTTAGTTATCCATCTAAATGATCACATCAAATCGGAGTCACCCCCTTACTGTGAGATATTTTTTCTGTACCTGCTCGGATAGGTTTAAGAAATCTTCGAGGTAAATTTTAAGATAAAAAATAAACAAAAAAATAATTTAATACACTGAGAGGAATCGGCTCTAGAAGCAAGTGGAATCCACTTGCCGTTAACAGAAATTCTTCTTGTTTTACGTCCTAATAGCGATCTGTTTGAATCAAGTATAAAATTTGTTTGCTACAATCAACTAACTGCAAGTGGATATATATTGGATTCAAATAAATTTATCCACTAATTGCAAATGAAAAAAGGAGAATTCACTTGCAGTTAAAGGATTTCAATTTGATGTTAATATACATCCAAATGGAAATGAATTTCATGTTGAATCAAACAGATATTCCACGTAAAGAAAAAAAGCACCCATTTTCTGAAATAATAGATATCTACTTTCATAAAGTGAATTTCATGTTGATTTGAAGAGATTGTACTCAAATAGAATGTTCTTTTTGCTTTTAGAGCGGATTCCTCTCAGTGTAAGAACTTTAATGTGAGTTTTTAATAGCATTATGTAATGTTTCCAGTTATAATTATTCTATAAGACAAAAATAGTATATTACGATCCATGGCCAGTAAAGCAAGAAAGGTTTCAGATCATATGTAATTGTAAGCCGAGGAAAAGCCGTGGTTGACTAACATGTGATTTGAAGCTTTCTTATTTGTTAGCCAAGGGTTGTGTATACTATTTTTCTGCTCAACGGTGCCAGAAAGCGGCGACTTCGTTTCGGGCAAGGGCCGGGACGTTGCCGCTTTCCAGCCAGAGGGCAGAAAATTAATGTTATTTTTACTTTCAAAGAAGATAAAATTAGTATATTACGACCCATGGCCAGAAAAGTAAGAAAGATCTCAGATCACATGTAATTGTTGGCCGAGGCGAAGCAGAGGATTACTAATATATGATCTGAGGTTTTCTTATTTACTGACCAAGGGTTGTATACTATTTTTCTGCTCGATGGCGCTGGAAAGCGGCGACTTTATTTTGGTTAGAGGCAACTTCCTGGCCGCTGCCCGGAACAAAGTTGCCGCTTTCCGGCCCCGTCGAGCAGAAAAGTGCATTACAACCCATGGCCAGTAAAAAAGAAAGCCTCAGATCGCATGTTTGTCAACCTCGGTCGACAATCACATGTGATCTGAGACATTCTTTTTTTTACTGGCCATGGGTTGTAATATACTATTTCTTGTTTCGCTCGCCGAAAGTACGCACTTTGTGGATTGTTTACGATCCCCTAAGTCCATCTTTTGTAGACTGCAGAGAGAACTTACTGTTGCACTGAAAAGACATCGGTGCTCTTCCCGCCACACTGGTATATCCGTAACGGCGCTCCCTCTTTCAATCCATTACGGAGCAAGACCGGCGCTCGAGTGGTCCCGTTTTGTAGCAGCTCCTAATAAGCCGTGTGATAGACGCGGTAACTAGCGCCGCAAGAGGTCGTTTGCGGCGCTCTCAAGGCGCGGGCCGGCGCCGCTACGGTCCCGATTTCACAAACTATACAGGCTGTAGGATTCGGCGTAACTACGGTCAGGTGGGTGACTGTAGCGGTCCCTACGTCTTTTCAGTGTGTAAGCCGCAAAAGAAAAATCATATACACAGATTTACACACTAGCGGAAAAAAATAAATGACAATTGTAGAAATCTGAATATTAAAATATTCGAATAAAACAATATAAAACAAAAAATAACACAAGAAAACTAAAGAAATGTAACAGGATAAGACTTAAGACAACAGTTATTTACAGTTTTCTTACATTATTAACAATCTTCTTCAGTTATCAACAGTTGTATTCATCAAATCTATTTTGAAAAGATAAAATAATTATTTTTCTTATTGAGGAATTTTTTTTTATCAACAGACAACAGTTATTTAGAGTTTTATTCTGTTATAAACAGTTTTCTTCAGTTATAAACAGTTACATTCATTAAATATACTTTTTTTTTTGTTAAAAATTATAATCAATCCAGAAAACAAGTGTTTACAGTTTTACCTGAATTTTCTTTTTAAAACAATAATTAATAATAAAAGCTAAAATTGGGTCTAATCTTTATTACGATATAACTTTGGGTAAATAAAATATTTTGATATGATATTTGAGCTCAGCTTTCATTTAAAATGCTATTTTAAAAAAATAAAATGTGCTCTTATGGGCTATAAGTAGTTTGAAAATAAAAGTCAAGTTAAAATAAAATTTTTTAGTTTTGTTTGGGGGTGTTTTTTCTTTATTCACTTATAACTAGGAAAATATTGAGTGTTTGCGACTATAACTTTGGCTTTTTTAATATTTTGTTATCTGAAAACTTATCCTAAAGTTTGAACAAAATCCGTGATCCGGAGATGTGATACTCGCTTAGTTAGTCCATGGGGAATAATATTTTTTTTTACAAATATAATAATAGTTGAAATAAGACCATTATATTGCCTAAGATTTTATGAACTCTTTGAGATCTATGGCTTTATTAAGGCATTAGTCATTTTCAAGAATTCATATGAAAATATATTTGGTAACCGGTTTAATCATTAGCCAGTTTAATTAATCGGATTGAACATTTTCAGCAAAATAAAGCATTTTATAAAGTTTTTCTCTAATAGGTCATTATCATTACATAAACTGATGTTATTTTAACAGTACAACATGAAAAATACTTGATTCTGAATTTTTTAAAATTTTGGCAATTTCAATCATAATACGTCTGTGTTTACATTAGGATTTTGAAATCATAATTTAAGACCTGGTGATCACTTTGAAAACTAACGGTAATGACCCATGTAACAGTACAAAATTCAATGTTGTCATATGCAAACTAAGTGTATTCGCTTTTAAAATTATTCTAAGTTATTCGTGATCGTGTTGTAAAGAAAGTTTTATTTATTTTGGTTCTTGAGGAGTAGCGACATTATGAAGATGAAATTTTCATCCAAACATTGAAAAAGACGATGAAGTAAGTGTTTTTTTTTTAAATTGTAGCTCTATGATGAATACAGATACAAATGTAAGTTTATAAGGTCTCAAAAAAGTCAAGTTAAAATTACTACTTTCTGGCTTTTATTCATATTCCATGGCGCAGGCGTGATATATGTGAATACGAAAAATGAATTCAACTGCAATGACAACATTACTACTATATTTATAATATTTTATTCTAGGCTTTTTTTACAACTTTCATAAAAAAATGGAAAAAGTACTATTGAACAGTAACATATTTTGATGACATTATACCTCCCAAACCGCGGTATTCAATTTTCATTGTAGAAACTTTAATTGGCTAATGTTCGATGTAAATTTTACTTGAAAAAAAGTCGTCTCAATCTATTTTGGAATTCAAAGTGACTCTTATAATAATAATGAAAATTTAATTAATTTTTTTGCGAGTATTATAAAATTTGGAACATGAAAAAATTACTCTCATATGTAGGACATACACTACGATATAAATTTACATAAATGTAAAAAATACATAAATATTTTTCTTACTCGTACTCAAGCGCATGACTCTCGGGGCATTTTAAAAAGTGCTCTACTTCGCTTTAAATTTTCGTTTATAAATTATATTGTTGACAAGAATCCGGACTACGTACTTTGATTTTTTAATAAAATGAAATGCTGCAAGACAAGCTAATTATTATTCATGAATGAAATTCATCGTTTAACACATTTTCTTCTACACAATAATAATAATTTCATTTTTAATAAAAAAAATTTCAAAGAGACAAGACAAAAAATAATGTGTATTTATCCATTTTCATGACTTTGTATCTTCGGTGTGCACAAAATAACTTATTCGCGTTGCCAAGAGTACGACGATCCCGTTGCGCTTGGAAAAAAAAAGAAAGAAAAAGTAACGTTCGTATATACGTACACGCGCCAAAGGAAAAAGGATATACCTTCTTGCTTAATTACTAAGTTTCTAAGAATGGGCCTTATCTTCATATCCTTTGGCTTCTCCTGCGAAACTAAGGATTTTCATTATGTCCTCTTTTGCCGACTACTAAGTAAGATGCGGGAGGAAAAAAAAATAAAGGAAAAATAAAAACATTAAGTCTATACAGATACACATAAGCACGCAAAGGTACTTTCTTTCTTTATTTCTGAGACTTTTTCTTAGAGAGCAATTGTAACTCGTGCGCGGAGGCGTTTGTAATGTCGCATATATACTAGTACAAGAAAGTTCAAATAATGCCGCTATACAGATGAGGCCAGCATCGTGCGTGTTCTTTACGTATGCGTAAGCGCGTGTGCGTTCGTGTGTTTATTTTATGCTTCTAATGAATCGATAAAATAATTTTGTAAATATTAGGTAATATTTAACGTTTTTTTTATTTTAATTTTATATCGATAATTAAAGTTTATTTATTCAGAAACTTTCTAGCTCGTGGGTATAATTGAAAATTTTGAATCCTCATATAGAAATTCACGTTTTAGTACATAACATCTTTTAAATATGTACATATAATTAATTGAATTATATAAAAACTTTTTTAAATGACGCGTAACTACGAGACAAAATTTCGTTTAAAAACTCATAAAAAGTATAATTAAATTTTGAACGATCAACTTGAATTATAATAAATTTGTGATGATAATATATAAAAATTGGCCATTTGTATGCAGCTAAATTAATCTTGAAAAGTGTTATATTTATACTTCATTAACATCTGATTTTAACCAAGATTATTTTTATAATTTAAATGCATTTTTTCCTTACTAATGACTTTTATCTTAATCAATGAATTTTTGTTTAAATTTTTCACCGTTTTCAAACAAATCCAATATTTTATAGTGATATGACCGAAAGAAAACAAAATATCAAGAATATGAAGAGCCGGATGCAAGAATGAGGTATGCGCTCGGAACCGCGTATAAAGTACAGCGCGTGCTCGACTAAAGCAGCCAAATATAAAAAGTTGAAAAATCTATTTTCAAAAAATACTGGCATATAGAGAATGAAAAAATACAACTTTTTTTTAAGCAAAATTTTTTCACTGGGTGTTTACTTTTAAAGCAAAAAATTAAAAAGTGACTTTCACAAAAAGTAATTTTTAATAATTTTTTAAAACATAAATTGCTCTATTTCAGCCAAATATGATCGAATCGTTCTGAAATTTTGTGCACACACGGGGAATACTCTAGCGCTAGTAATAAGATCATAAAAAGTGATAAAATTATTAATTTATTTATAACAATTTAGTTGTAAAGTGATAAAGAACACTTATTGATAAACATTAACTTCAATGACAAAAAGTATCGAGGGAAGTTCAAGTCTCGAAGAACTTCCAGCGAGAAATTTGTTCTTTAATATGTAAAGAAGTTTTTTGAAAAGTTTCAGATTTTTATATTAAAAATTGGCTGAAAGAGAGCGATTTTTGTAATTTAGGTGTAAAGTCGCGCGTGCTGTGGCGCGTGTGGTAGCGCGTCAGTGCGCTCAGTGTACATTTAACGTACTCGATGAAATCTGACGCGCGATTTTACACCTAAATTACAAAAATCGCTCTCATTCAGCCAATTTTTAATATAAAAATCTGAAACTTTTCAAAAAACTTCTTTACATATTAAAGAACAAATTTCTCGCTGGAAGTTCTTCGAGACTTGAACTTCCCTCGATACTTTTTGTCATTGAAGTTAATGTTTATCAATAAGTGTTCTTTATCTATTTACAACTAAATTGTTATAAATAAATTAATAATTTTATCACTTTTTATGATCTTATTACTAGCGCTAGAGTATTCCCCGTGTGTGCACAAAATTTCAGAACGATTCGATCATATTTGGCTGAAATAGAGCAATTTATGTTTTAAAAAATTATTAAAAATTACTTTTTGTGAAAGTCACTTTTTAATTTTTTGCTTTAAAAGTAAACACCCAGTGAAAAAATTTTGCTTAAAAAAAAGTTGTATTTTTTCATTCTCTATATGCCAGTATTTTTTGAAAATAGATTTTTCAACTTTTTATATTTGTCTGCTTTAGTCGAGCACGCACTATACTTTATACGCGGTTCCGAGCGCATACCTCATTCTTGCATCCGGCCCTTCAATTGCACTCGAGCAATTAATTTTTACAAATTTAATTAATAAAATTTTTTAAAATTTGGGTTAAAAATAAAATATGAAAATATTTTTATAAAAATACACATACGTCAGGAAAATAAAAGGAATCATAAATCATTTATTTTTTTATTTTTTTTCATTTGACTTTTTCTGAAATATCATGAAAATAACTTAAGCAGTTTAATGCTGATATCTTTGCAGTAAATATAATGATACTCAATAATATATGTTTGACATCTTGACTATAATATATTGTATGCTTTTTGACCGGAAATCTTCAAAAAATAATCTCAACACATACTTTTACAAGGTTAAAAAAAAAATATAAGGCAAGCCAATGCCTAGATCAATACTTCTCTCTTTTTAATTGTTTTTAATAAATGGTAGCGGTTGATACTTATTAATTTAAAGAAATCTATTGCTTACAATCTAATCTCCAATGATTACAAAGACTTTATTGATTATCATAAGCAAAAGATTTCAGAGAAAATGATTTTCAAAGAGTAATGATTGATCTGCATTGTGATAGACAACAAATCAAAGTTGCAGAGATATATAAATAATTTCCAAGAACATAAATTTTAAAAGGAAGAGATTTATAAAATAAAAAGTTACATATTTATGACGCGAGACAGCTTGCTTGCTCGTCATAAATAAGATACAAGGAGCTCTACCTCATGCACGAACACATGAAAAATTAATAAAAAATCATGATCCATTTATATCAAAGTGTACGATATTGCAATCAGATATGAGTGTGTGCATCCATTTAAGATGAGAATATTGTTTGTGCGATGGTGAACCTTCTTCAGTAAAGAAGACAAAAAAATTATCATATTTTTTAATTAATGTTTGCATAAATTTAATTTATTGATTTTTATAAGTTTTAATTTTTAATACAAGCATGTATTGTTAAAAATATTTTAAGATTAAATATTTTCTCAATCAAGTACCATATTGGTTAAAAAATAAAAAAAGTTAAAAGTTAAAAAATCCCATTAAAATAAACAGGTAAATTTTCGAGCTTCTGCATTATGCAAAATCCAGCATAATAATGACTAATACTAAATTAGCAATTGCAAAGCGCATCTTACACAGAAAGACACAGCGGGCTCTCGATGTCATCGTACGCAAGCAATTGGCCCGATTCCATGATCTTCTAAGAAAAGTCGAGACACACTCGACGATTGCGACTTTCACTCGCCGCAGGCCTGCTGTGTCTGTGCTTTAAAGATATTCACCCGCAGCGCGTCCATTTGTATATAAAATTTTTGCCGCGCGACATTCAATTTATATATGTATATATAAAATACACGCACCTACGACACACTGTGCGGTAGGTCTCTTTTACATATATACACACTCGCAAGTTCTTCGTGTAGCGCGCGTTTTTCCTATGTATGTAACAGCAGTGTTTCTTGCTTTTGAGTCTATTTACAGCAAAGAAGCGGTACTTGTGAATGTTAAATTCGCATATGCAAGTACAAAGTCAACGAAGCAGAGACTTTTGTACCAGCGATAAGTTCTTATAACAAATTCAATGCTATTTTCAGATTATTTTATCTAAAACAAAGCTAATTTTAACATTTTATTTTTTTTCAATATTTATATTTATCAGATGATCTATATGATAAAATACTAATAATTAAACAGTAGATAATAAAAACAAAAAAGTCCTAACAATAATTTTCTTATACATCGTTACATGAAAAAATTTTGAAATGATTTCAACATTTACTCTTTTATTTATTCATGTCTACATAAAACAGTCATCTCATATATCTTGAACAACTCAATTCCACGCATACATTAGAGGATACCTTTTTCCGTTTGGCAAATCATCATCTATTAAATGGATTCATAGACTTTCACTATGGTACCGTATCGAATTTATATCAAAAATCTTATAAGCACTTAAAACATGTATATATGTATGCCTCATTGATAATGAAAGAGAAAGGTACAACCGTTCTCACGTTGATGCAAAAAGAAAAAAAAATCAACAACAAAACTTAACAAGTCACAATTGGTAGACACTTATTTGCGTTATAAAGCAAAAAAAAACATTTTGGAACTTTTGTCCTTAATGGTATAAGGATTATTAAATGAGTCAGGTGCGCATGTAATTATATTGTGAAATTTTTGCCGCACAACATAGGAATACATCCTCCGGAAAACGTGATGAGAGCATTTAAAAATTTAAAAAAAAAAGCAAGAAAAAAAAAGATTCTCTTAATGAAGCTGCGAAGGAAGTGAAATTTTCGAAAGTATGACGTAATTGTTACAAGTACGAAAATATCATTTTAGGTTTTATAATTTGTATTGATAATTTATATTACTTTCGATTTAAATGTATACGATTAAAATAAAATTTAAATTCTTAATTGAAATACTAGTTCTATGAGTATTTTTTATATAATTAATGTATTGAATGTTATTTAATTCTACTTTTTAGAATATATTGAATTTCAATATATTGGAAAAATCCAAAATCAATTAAATTTAAAAGTATTTATTAAGGTAATATACGATTTCACCTACGGGAAATATCGTTATTTCAAAATATAAATGTTGATACTAATAAAATTTCATTATTTACTGATTTTAAAAATTAAAACGAAAATTTAATGATATGCTTTAATATTTTATATATTTTAATATTATATTTATAGCGTATTAATAGATTTTTAAAAGTAATTTAAAAACAATTTGTAATATCATTCTTAATGAATGCATTGACGTTAGCATAAAAATTTACTCAACAACTCGTGCGCTTATAATCTTTCGAAACTCTCATTATCAATACATTCACTAAATATTAATCAAACCTTACAAGCTGCCATAAATATTTGCAGCTTCAACGACGATAATTGTCCGTTTTCTTCAAAGATAAACGTTATAGCGAAAATTAATTTAGTTCGTACAATACACAGGATGAAACTCAACAGAATGCGCAGGAAAAAAAGGAACTTACGATATACCATGCGGAAAGTGCATTAATCTTACGCTGAAAATTCGTATGGAGAAAATCCATTATTTTGCGTGCTGATGAGCTATTAACCAGAAATCCTTAAATACTTAGAAACGACAACTTTATTCAATAAACTTTCGCCGTGTGAACTATAAAAATTTCATACACACGTAATTTTTTTGGTGAATGCATTGAATTATTCACATGAAATTTACGTACCATTTTAATGAATATAAATTCATTTTTTTATATTAAATTTTTTTTTAATTTGAGTGATTATTTATCTTTAGGTAGTGAAAATTTATGATATTTTACACGAGTTTTACATTTTATTTTGATGCGTGTAAAATTTATTATAGAAAAATAGAAAGTCAACTACTCAAAAAAATGACTTATGTCACTGATACTACTTTAAAAAATGTAAAATAAAAATAAATATCCGAATGAAAAATAATGCCTGCTTGTTTTGTATGTGATTAGACTTTTTATATGCATAATTTATTAATAGATTATTTAACACTCTCAAAATGGTTCGATTAATAAATGCTTACATGAAAAAAGTGTTTTTTTTTAGATCATATCATGATTGAGCTATATTTCATCTTTCTAAAATAATATAGCAAAAAATAAATTTTAATATTGGATTAAACGAAAATTATACAAACGTTAATTTATGTATTATGCCAAATAAATTATTTTTTATAAAAACTTGAGTGTAAAATAAAAAAAATTACGATTCCCTCAATTAATATAGAAAACAAATACGAATTTAATAATTCTGCATGTTTATTATTTAAAAATTATTTTTTAATTAATCACTTATTTTGATCTCTCAACTATGATGAATATAACCTATTGTATATAGGCATACCAAATATCATGTTTGTGTAGTTACCAATTCCAATCTTATCTAAAATCATTATCTATTAAAAACATTGAATTTTTCGCGCTTATAAATGATTTTTCTTTCAAATCTCATTTGAACGCGTCAAAAAAAATCAAAAATACAGGTCTTTTGATCGCTTTAACACCTCCGCACCATTATCGACAATAACAATAATTGACCAAATAAATGGGAAAGTCCAGCCACTCTTTCTCTATCTTTCTGTTATTCTTTTTTTTTCATTGATATGCAATTCGCCCAGAAGCAATGCGCTTTCGAAGCGAAACGAAATGGCTCTTCGCATGTCCCACATACGACGGTTCGTAAGCTTCTCTATATAAAACTGTATTTTTATAACACGCGAGCATGAGAAAAATATATATATATATATGTGTACATGTGTACAAGGAAGTTTTTATGGGGAGTCTGAAACACGTGAAAAAAACGAGCTTTCGCGCGCGTATATATACAGGCATCTTATAAAGCCTAGAAAGGCAAGGTGAAGGTGAAGGCCCCCAGGCAACTTGTCGAAACATATACAAAAGAGAGAAAAAGACTAACTGCGTGTATATATATATTACTATAAATGATATTGGAGAAATTTCAAAATTATCAAAGCGAACACTATAGTGATTTTTTAAAATATATCTATTTTGTATAAATAACAGGTTTCTTTGTAAAATCTTGAGAAAATTTTTTTCCGTTCAATTTTTAATAATAAATGTCTTACATTAATATGAAAGTTGTGATTTGTTGAATATAAATTAAGAGAAATTATATTACGTTGACCAGTGTCAAAAAAATTAATGACAGAATAAAATTAAACGATGAAAACATTGCTATTATTATACAATACAAGTGTACTATAAGTATATAATTTATGTTTAATATATTTAATATTAAAATGTTATAATTTTGCTCACAATAATTTCTCTTTATGAATATCAATAGAAAATGAAAAATTATTTATTGTTGTTTGTTCCACAAATTCATGAAGTCATTTGTTTAGACAAGATGTTTATGAAATCTGTGAAATAGAAATGACATTTATATAATTATCATGATAAGTATTATTTACTTTCTTTTTTAGCATTACAAAGTTTTGATTTCAAAATTGGATGCTTTTAAAATACTTATAAAACTTGAAAAACAAACAGAAAAAGAACCAAGATATGCAAGATACCCGCATTGTAATTTTTGAAAAATATTTTTTTTATTTCAATTTTATCTGATGAAAAACATTTTATTAGAATCATTTAAAAAATTCAAAATTAAAAACCTGCCAAGTTATAACTTGATTTGTGTCTTATACAAACATGCACACACACGCACGTACGCACACAGATAAATGTATGCATATAGTTTATGATATCTCCGTAAGTTCTATAAAAAACAGAACAATAAAAAAATTTGAAAATTGAAAACTGTTTCTTAAAGTCCTTTACTTACTCGTAAGTAATGCGGAAAAAGCAGTTAATCAAGAAGATTCGAGAGAATTATGATTGCAATGAACCAAATAGTCTTCTCGAAAGACAACAAATAAAAATAACCTGCCCACGATCGATGCACCACTAAAGTAAAAAAAAGCAAGGAAGATAAAAAAAAATTTAAAAAAAGAGAAAGAGAAACGAAAGGAGAGTGGACCAAATGCACCAGTAAGTTGTAGCGCATGCTTGATACAGAAGACAAAAGTAGAACGCGAAAACTTGGTCAGACGTTTACTCTTATACTTGTTGCTTCTTCCCGTTGTATATTGCTTACTGTTCGATCAATTTTTTTTTCTTTTATTTAAAAATTTTTGTATGTGTGCATGCACGAATTATCAATGTCCAGGGCAAAATCGTATGAGTGTTTGTCTGGGGGGTGTACATGCACACATAGCCACTACACAAACTTTGTAATAAGATGAATTATTCATTATGGTAAGTGTGCTGTGTGGTTGCTCATTTTTTTTCTTTTACTGTTTTATACATATGAACAAACGAGTAAATATAGGTCGTCAGTGGCTCAGTCGGTAGAGCGATGGATTCGTAATCTCGAGGTTCCAAGTTCGAATCCCGCTCTCGGTGGCCGATTGATACAAGCACCACTGTACATTACACGTGCTTTGTTCACAAACACCCTGACGATCTCCATCGCTAATTAGCATCGCAAAGATAGCATAAATACAGCGATGTTAAATAAAATTTTTAAAAATGACTAAATAATATATTGCGATTTTAATACTTATATTTTGCAACTGCGCCCTAAAAATTTTAACGAAATTTCATTATACTTGTAATAAAACGAATAATTTTTCTGGGAAAAAAAATTTATTTTATCAACAAAATAATTTTTATTCTAAAAGTTTTTTCTTTTTTTTTTTGTATAAGCATTTTAAGACTCAAACGAGTCTTATTTCTACTAATATTCTAAAAGTTTTAATTGTTAATAATACTAAGCAATGGGTCAAATATTTTAAAAATGGGTTACGATGTTATTTTGTAAGTCAACTGTTCTACGCAGCTTTCTATTTATGTTCGTTAATTTCTCATTAATTACTTTAATAATTATTTCATTTTGTAGTGAAGTAAAAATTCGAATATTCTTTTTCCACCGTAAAATTGACTTAAAAAATCATATGATAGGTTATTTAGTGGGGATAGAATTTTTACTCAACTATACGAACTTTGAAGTTTGTATAATGATCATTTGAATATGTGTTTTTGTTCTAGAATATGATAAGGAAATATTCGAATCCAATGAACATATAGAATTTTATAGTTTAATTATAAGTGATCAGAAATTAGTGACTGAATATAAGGCGAATAGTTGTAAACGTAAATAAAAATCATTAAATTTTTAATATTTGAAAACAATTGACTCACTAACTCAATTATAAACTTCATTTAAAAACTGCATAATCATGCTGCTTAACATTTAAAAAATGACTAATTTGTCATTTGAAATCTTCATGCTAAAGAAAAAAATGTGAGAAATTTGAATAAATCAGAACTTTATAATTGCAATCATTTAGCATCAAACGTTCAATGCATAAGCTTCAAGTCTTTAAAAAACACCAAGGCCAAATCGTTCTTTTTATTATATTAGTAACAAAGAAAACCAGTATAGAGAAAGCCAAACTTGAAAAAAAATAAGATAATAATAATAAGAGAGAAACTATAAAAAGGTTCAATGCACTTGACACGATAAAGGAATTCCTTCTTAGATTATTACACATATACACGTCTAGATTATTGTTTAATTCGTGAGAAATCACATTGTTCGATACTTATAAAACATTTATGTACAGTCTGCGCTTGTAAGAAAACCCAATGATTAAATCATAATTGACTTCAAGATAACGCATACCGTATTTATAAAGCCCTATATAATATCGATACTTAAATTATAAAAGTACTGCCAATCAATTGAATGCCAATGAAGTTAATTGTGCAAGTTTTATATGTTCATTGATGATAGAAACATTTTCCCTTCGATTTTGACATGTGCATATTACATCATGATTTTTATTTAAGAAATACGTACAACAATAATAGACCATAAAATAAAAATTTAATAAATGTAAAACTTTGTTTTTTTTTTCAATTGCAGATGGACGAGATTCAAAGTAAAAATCGTGAAATCGAAAAGTTAGAAAAACTGGTCAACGAGAGTGAGCAGCATAATAAAAAATTAAGAGACCAGGAAGATAAAACGGTGAGTCTAACACGTACATGTGTCAAGTGTGTCTTCTTCATTGCATTGTGTTTGGAACATTTTTTTTTGTATCAATCGTTAGTACAAAATCTTGTCTATATGTACAATTCTAATTAAAATTTTTGTAATTGTCTCTAAAATCACTTGTGAAATAATATAAACTTTTAAAAAAGAATATAAATTAGTTGTGTTAAAAATCGAAATTAAAAAAGAAGAATGTCCATATTTGTATAAAAATGCTTTTTTTTTGTCGGGCCCAGGGGAAAGTTTGTGCATACACAATTTAACGGCCATATTAAATGATCCTTGTAACCAAAAAAGAAAGTTAATATAAAAGATAAATGCTCGTATCGTGAAAGAGTCAATTATAATTATTTCCGTATTATAAATAACAAATTATTAATTCGTATATTAATCACGCGTTTTGTCTTACGTATCGATATAAATTTTAATTTCCCTTGGACATTCTTCTGATGGATTAAATAAATATTAATTTTGATAATACACATTTATTTATGGCAATACAGACATTGACCGACTAGTTCAGCAGAAACAACAGAAGCAATGAAATTGAAGAGGACATAGCCAATGAATGAATGATTGAACTATATTTTTCACCGGCTTATTAACAAACTTTGAGATATTTTACAAAAAAAAAGATTACTAACCAATTTTTATATTCATTTTATAAAAATTTACATTAATTTATTAATATTAAAAAAATTTTTTTCAATCGTTATTATACTTACACAAGAGAAACAAAACCTGATGCAATATAATAAAACTAGCAAGAAGATTGAAACAAAATCATTGACTGGATATTTTATAAAAAATTGAAAAATTTTACCTTTCTTTTTATTATGGCAAGATTAAGTAATAAAATTGACTTTAAAATATTGATATTTGGCTTTTCATTTTTAGCGAATAATATAAAAATATTTGCATATTTATAATTATTTACTATCAAATTTATTTTATAAATTTAATATTTAATTTCTAATATTTAAGATATATACATTTATATAAATTTTTCAATATATCATACAATTTTTTTAATTAATTAAAGTTTCAATGATTTATTTAATAGCAATTAAATAACGGCAAATTGAAAAATTTATCATATAAAAACAATGCGACTGATCGAGAGCCACTGAAGAAAAAAAAAGTAATCCAAAACCGTAAACAAAACATTAAATTTACATCTTACAGTTGAGTTAAAACGTTGAAATTTGCATAAGTGTTAAAATGCACGGTATACACAAGCGTGAAAGTATTATATAGCGGCCGGCATCAAGTTAAGAAGCTTTAGAGGAAAAGTAAAGTGTATGGCATATATATATACACTTAACTTTTGATAGGAAGCTAATATACTTAAAAAGATATGGGCTTTGGAGTAAGTTTCAAGCGTGCTAGGATTATTATTTATGATGGCTTTCGTGCGATATGGGTGAGTCAGCGTTAGTACATTAAAATTTTAAAGACAATTTTTAACTTTGTTAAACGCAAAAGGCTAAATTTGATCAAATAGAATTGCTGAGAATAAAAGAAGTTTGTGATATCAAAATAAAAAAATAACGTGTGTTTTATTATGTATTCTGATAAAAAAAATATTAAGTACAATTAATTCAAGATAGTCTAAAAGCAGATTCAAATTTTTCAACCCTTAAAATTCAGAACAAATTGTTGGTAAAAATAAAAAAGAAAAAATTCCCCAAAGTCAGAAAAAAATCTGACAAGGAGAGTGTTTCACCTTCGGGTCACCGTTTTTGCTCAAATTTTGGGAATGTTTTCTGGATGCAGAAATATGAAGAAAGCCAAAAGTTTAGAGGCCAACGCTCAATATTTCCCTAGTTACAGGCCATCAAAGAAAATCACTAAAAAAGTTACTAGATTTTCAAACGCTTATAGTTCCTCAGAATTATTAGCTAGAAGCTTAAACCTTTTTTTTAAATGAAAGCTGAGCTCAAATCCTTTCGAAATAGTAGTTATAGCATATCCAAATATCATTTTTTCCCGAAGTTATAGCATAATAAAGATTGAACCCAATTTTAGCTTTTATTATTAATTAATGTTTTAAACAAAAAATTCAGGTTCAATCTTTATTATGCTATAACTTCGGGAAAAAATAATATTTGGATATGCTATAACTACTATTTCGAAAGGATTTGAGCTCAGCTTTCATTTAAAAAAAAGGTTTAAGCTTCTAGCTAATAATTCTGAGGAACTATAAGCGTTTGAAAATCTAGTAACTTTTTTAGTGATTTTCTTCGATGGCCTGTAACTAGGGAAATATTGAGCGTTGGCCTCTAAAATTTTGGCTTTCTTCATATTTCTGCATCTAGAAAACATTCCCAAAATTTAAGCAAAAACGGTGACCCGAAGGTGAAACACTCTCCTTGTGAGACCCGAAAGTGAAATACTTTTTTTTTATGTAAACATATAAATTGTAGCGAGTTGAAATACCTCAACAGTCTTTAGATTTTATAATTATCTCCACAGATTAAAAAATATTATTCTTTAAGTAAAAATTTTCTGATTATATGCCATAAATTTTACAGAAGCAATAAAATTTTCTTTGAAATCAGTTTTTAAAAAAATTCCATTTTTTGTCAAATCTTTCATAAATTTTTACTTGTCATTAAAAACATACATAATTTTTATTACATTTTATTTCGTATCATATAATTTTCACAGCATTAAAAATTGATACTGTATTATATAAGACAATTCCAATCTTTGTATGTACGTATATATCTCAAAATTATCGATAATTATTTTTTACGAGTATAGAGTTAAAAATTCCCGTATTGCAATGGAAATAGTTTGCGCTCTAAATTATAAAATGCACTTAAATGTTTTAAGCTGTTAGTTAAATTTTTAACTTATTTAAATAGACGTCTATCGTTCGGTTCCTCGAATATTTGAAACTCTTTAGTAAATATCGGATCTAAATGAAGTTTGCGTATTCAATAGAGTTATAGAAGTTCTGAAATTTTGTTTCAACAAGTTAATTTTAGATAGATTTATGTACTAGGAACTTATAAATATTATGAAGTTATTATTAACTCAAAACCTATGACGTACATTGAAAATTTATAGAAAAATAAATTAGTCAATTTCCCTTTTTTAAACGATTTGGATATTATTTATAATTAGTAATAATTGTTCATTAATTAGTTTATATTTATTTTAAATTCTTTGAAAATTTTAATTCAACTATAGGATTCAAAGCAAAAAAATTATTTAAAAAAGTACTATAATAATTTTTAATACACTAACTGTCTCGTCAATCTCACGCCGAATCAACAATACACCCATTATTTATCAATCCGTCAAAGAAATTCTTCAACATCATTACACCTCCGTTATCTTTTATAAAATTGCGCAATCCCTTAACTGCAGTGTGTTTGAAGCAAACAAAAAATAAGAAAATATTTCATGTTCCATAAAATTCCATAACAAGAGAAAGAAAAAAAAAACTGATCATCAAAGAGAAAAAGAAAATCGTCACGTCAGAAACGTGACAATCGTCAAAGTTTCGTATCCGGGTTGATTATTTACACTATATAAGTAACATCGTCCGTTATCAGTATACCAGAAGAGATCATCAAAAAAAAGAAGAAGAAGAAGAAAGAAAACTGAAAAAGAATAATGTATATTCCGCTTTAAAAGCATAGAAGAAAGCTAATAGAGTCGCGCGCAATGGAAGTAGTAGTAAGTATATAAGGCTTTAATGAGGAGACGTGATGTGCGTCCATTGAATTCCAGCGGATAAAATGTCCTTCCCCTTGCTTCCCCACCCACGTGTATATATATATATTTATACTTACACTTAAAGGTAGTATATATAGTCGTTCTCCTATATAACGTTTCCGATTACGAATCGAGGTCGACAAGCTCGTTCAACCTGCACTCTGTTAAAAAGAGAGAAAGAGAAAAAAAATGAGAGAGAAGAGATGCACCCAACCGCTGCAAGACTTATTTTTTTTTATATTTTATTATTGAATTTATAGAAAGCTCGAAAAAGTTAAAATGCTATCGCTAATATTAAGAAAAGACTTTTTGATTTTGAAAATTTTTTATTTTTCTAATATTTTTTATAACGCTATTGATTAATTTAAGATTATTTAAAATCCAACATGATCATATCAATGAAAATTTTAATTTTCTAATTTAATGATAAATTGTTCACTTCATAATTTGTTCGTTAAAGTATAATTAAATATAAAATTAGCAATTAATTGCAATTAGAAATCATCTGTATCATTTCATATAAATAATACATTAACTAAACGTAATGTATAATTTATTAGAGTAATGAAAAACTTCATACTTTTACAAATTAATATTTGATTTTTCAAATCAATTATTAAAAAACATTAGAAATCTACAGCATCCATTATACCAATGATAATTACTTTCCCAAATCACGAAACGTATAATGAAAATATTTAATGTTATTAATGAATAAAACTACAAACTCTATGTTAAACAAAATAAGAACAATGAAGTAAAATGATACTCGAACATCATTAGAAAAAAATTTGAAAACATTATTAAAACATCAAAGAAAAAAAAAGAAACCATTATTAGATAGAAACGAAATTTCCAAACTTCAAAATTTCCTCTGTTTACAGCTGAAAAGAAGATAAGGTATCCATTTACTTTCGAATAGCTTTTCTCAAGCGTAACCTTTTTAAATTATATATACGAATAATGCTTCTATACAAAGCATTAAATACAAAGTGCGTTAAGTGCAAGTACCCTCTTGTCTTTCCATTTGTTGCATTCCAAAATTATATCTTCAAATAATGGCATCTTAGTCGCGGAAACTTCGATAAGATTTCTAGAAAAAGATGAAATTCTTTTCTTTTACTCTTTTAGTGTCGACACACGACAAATTCTTTTTTAATCGTTATGTACTAAATGAAAAAAAGAAAAAAACAAGTTCGATAATTATGCTTATGATAGAACGAATTCTTTACAGTTTTTACTTGTTTAACGAGTCATTTTCACCTGATGGATATTTACTTAATGTGAAGATATTTTAATGCCTTACGATGTCAGTGTATTACTAATAGCACCTTTTATATTATTACATTGTCATCATTATAGTTTAGATCTTACAGTTTTTAAGTTAAAAATTTTTTTAAGAAATTAGATTTTATTGAGTATTTTTCTATTGATATTTTGGTATTTAAAAAAAATATATATTTAATACAAATTATTTAGCATTTTCTTTCTTTAATTAAGCAAACGGAAATTCATATTCCTCTTTATATTTCTTAATCAAATCGGATCTAATGTTTGATGAGACTATAGACCAAAAAAACTTAAGATTTACTTTAAATTTTAAACAATTATGAAAATGCCCATTAATCTTCAAAGAACATACATTTTGCGAAATCAATATAAATAACACTGGGTCGATTCAGTTCTTTCAATGATTCATTCAAAGCTATTAGAAAAAATTTGAATGCTTGATTTAAATATCTAAAAATAAGGTACGAACATTTGAATATATTAATATTCCTACGAAAAATTTCTTTTGTTGGGTTAATCCCAAATGTTCTTTAAAAGTTGAGAGATTTAATAAAAAATTTTTATCAATTAAACAACATTTTTCTCTATAAATATTTTGAAAATATTATTTTTATTTTAATATCATAACAGATGTTTATGCAATAGAAATGAAAAAATTTTAAATTACAATTAAACGTTTACACTCAACACAAAATTCTAAAAAAAACCATAAAAAAACACAAGACGCCTAAAAAAAGGTTGAACCTATCATATCATACCCAAAAAACCCAATAGGATGAAAAAAAATTTTGAATTACTTTTATCTACTGTACACCTTGACAATTTCTACACATCCTACACGTAAGCTTTACACAGAGAAGCTTAGTCATCAAACCGTTAGAAAAGTAATAACGCGCTCGCAATTTGTAAAGTTCACGCGTGTATCATACACGCAAACATAATGATATGAAATCAGTTTTATTTTTTATTTTGCTCTCATATTAATACCATGAACTTTATATGAATTAAACCGCAAGTTAAATAACTTCATTAAAATATGCCATGTAGCATTAAAAATTTACAGTTTTGTTTTATCATGTAACACCATTTTCAGTAATGATAATCGCACATACACACACACGCGTTTGCATTGGTTTTATTTTTCAATATGATATTCACGCTTTTTATTGATGCGAGTGAGTTTTTTTTCGGAGAGAACGCGTGGCATGATTTGGAAATTGATTTGCGAGAATTCATATGTGTATACGTGCTCGTATGTTAATATCTTGAAAAGGTTGTCTGCTGTTTCTCTGTCAAAATGTTTTGACTTTTCGGCTTTCGTTTGGCATACAAATTGACGTATTAATAAATAAACGTGATGTTATTTTTACCGCTTAACTTCGTACTTTATAATCAGAATTTTTAATCAGTGAATTATGATTATCCTTAATTTATTAATGGAGTCACTTTTAATTTTATAATTTGTTATCTAAATTATCGTTTTGTTATTAATCAAGTAAATTAAATAACAGAATAAACGCAGTCATAGATTACATTCACTTTGATTTTAATAAAACAATTTCTCGAGTATGATTATTTGAAAAAGATACAAATTGTCACGAGTGCCGCTTGGTCGCAATTAATAGAAAAATGCAAGAATGCAAATTATAGAATATGAAGCGACAAAAGAAATAAATAAGCGCTCTTCAATTCACGCTACGAGCGGTATTTCCTGTCTTTTTTATGAATTAATTAGGCTTGTCGCTTAATAATAACAAACAAACGCTAAAAAAAAACTGGTGGCAGCGATGAGATCCTAGCATGTTGCCCAAAAGAGAGGACTGTGTTATTTACAGTAACCTATCTTACCTACTCCTCAAATAATTAAACAACGTGGTCGTCGTTGTTCACTGCCTCAGATGTGTCACAAGTGCCGCTTGGTCGCGATTAATAAAAAAAAATGCAAGAAGAATGCAAGTTATAAAATATGAAGCGACAAAAGAAATAAAATTTTATCGCTGGGAATGGCTCAGTGTTTAAACGGACTTGTCTGTCGTGCGAGAGATGTCTCGAGTTCAATCCACGCTGCGGCCAAAGGCATTTCCTGCCTTTTTTATAAATTAATTATATTTATCGTTTAATGATATAAAGCAAGTACGTGACAAAATATGTAAATAATAAACACTGAAATTAAAATAAAATCCAATTAAGAAAAATATTAGTAAATTATTAAAATGTAAAAATTAATGTTCTATTACTTTTTTAATCTTATTACATAATTTTACACGTACAAACATCAAAAAGGACATTTAAGTTCAGTAACATCGTATACCAAAAGAAAAAAAAAAGAGAGGGAAAAAATATAAAACGCATCTATCATCCGGTTCTTTCATCTCGAATTTCATAATCCCACGCGTCTTGTGAACAAAAGAACCCTTGAAAAAAAAAATCAAAAGGATACTTACGACACATTCACTGTTTCGGTATTATAAGAAAAAATAAGAGTATAGAAAGAAAGTAGAATATGAAGTTTGCTATTATAATATTAAATAAAAAAAAAGAAAGAAAGATTCTTCTTCCTGTGTGTTAAGAAGCCTTGAAAAGTGACTTATGGATTTGGTTCCACTTAAAATGTATTAAGATATTTATATGGAAATAGGGATTATTTATAAAGATTACATGACTAAAACATTTGAATAGAATAATCTTATTAGCGAGTTGTTTTGGACAAAATATCAAATATACTAGAGCAGGTTTTCTTTTGATCCGAAGATACTTACAACTTTAAGTATGGTACCACCCATTAAATATTCACATGTGAAATTGCTAATTAAGATTTATTAACCAAGAGAATTACTTTACATTGTATGAATTTTAGTGTTATTTTAATATACGTTGTTGAGGTCGTCAGTGACTCAGTCGGTAGAACGATAGATTCGTATAATCTCAAGGGCTTGAGTTCGATTCCTGCTCGCGGCTGATTTGTACAAGCACCACTGTACATTACATGTGCTTTGTTCTGAAACACACTGAGAAACCTCTGTCGCTAATTAGCATTGTAACAATAGCAAAGATAAGGCGACGTTAAATAAAAAAAAATTTAATAAATATATAATTTGAAGCTCTAATGTGATTTAAGTCCAAACAAAATTTTTTTTTAAATAACAAATAAAAATTAAATTAAAAATTAAATTAAAAAATTTTTTAATTTTAGATATGAATATATTAAATTATAACATGCGAATTTTCGACGTCACTAATAAACAACAATAATATAAAATGTACCCATAACAAGTTAACTTTAATATATCCTAGCTAGAAATTATAATATATATTATTAGTATTATTAGAATTAAATTTAATAATACAATAATTATAGTGTTAAAATATAGTATATTTTAATAAGAGCAAAAATTAATGATAAATCATTCTCGTACACATTTTTTTATCAATATAAAAATACATAAAGTAAATTGAAAAAAAATTTATTTAAACATTACAAGAATTTATTTTTCATTAACGCAATATTTTTCTTTGAATTAAAAATTTAAAAACAAGAAAATAAACAAATAATTATATCAATGTGATTTATTTATTTTTATTATCGTTACTGTTACACTCACAGATATGAACCTTTATTAATCACAGCATACATTCTACTTTGATTCTTAAGGTTACGAAACGTCTTCTTACTAATTATTTCGATAACATTTTTTAACCATACATCCAAAGCTATTATACTCAAGGAACAATACCAATTTTTAAAAAAAATATCATAACAGTATACGAATGACGAGAAGAAGCATAATAGAAGGGAAGAAAAAAAGCTAGAAAGAAAAAGAGAAAGAAAGGGAGCAAGGTGCGAGTGATTAAGAGAAAATAAAGAAAAAAAATAATATAGGTATAAAGAAAGAGAGCGGGAGTAAAGAATTATAGCGAGTAAAAAGAGTAAGAAAGAAAGAAAGGAGTCAACGGTTGATGGTATTATGTATACATATATATTGGTAATGTATACGAGCCTGGTATAAGGTATAGAGAGGTAGTGGTAAAAGAGTTGAGTTAGCTTTACCTTTACCTCTTAGCTTCTCGCGATATCGGTTACCAAAGACCGTCGAGTACAATTCACCTTCAGTCCTCGCTTAGACACCGCGCCGAGCATGCGCGCTGCTTTTTGTATCATATACGAAGGTTTAATTTCATTTACGCGGGCTTAAAAGAAAATTTATTTATTTTTTTGTTTTTTTTTTGTATTTTGTTGGAACTTTTGTTGGAAGTATTGAAGTGCAAATTTAAATTATTAAAGACAGTGAAACAAAAAGTTTTTTTGGTACTTTTTTGTTTTTTTTTTAAATTTTGTTGTGATTTGAAAAAACAAAAAAAGGAAAAATTTATTTACAAGTGGTTGAGTTTTTAAGACAGTGTGAAGATTGAGCTTTTTAAGCCCTTGCTTTCCTTCGTGTTATATGAATTCTACAGGACAACGCGCACCTGATGGGGTTCGCATTCGACGAGGTAAAAAAATTTTTTTAATCATGTAAACATTGCTGTGCAAATATATAAATCAATGGGTTTAAATAAAAATAATTTTTATTCAAAATTTTTAGAAATCATTAAATATAAATTGAAACATTTATTAACATAAATCAATTGAAACATAAAAAAAATTGCTACTGTGCATGACGTTCAGCTACTTTAAATTTACAAAAACTTAACCTTACTTTACATTACAAAGGAAGAACGTTATTTTCTCTTATAAATTTATTCAAACGTACAAAGTTTATTTTTTTTTATTTCAAACCAAAAATAAAACTGATTTACATCAACGTGGGTTAAGTCAAAAGAGTCCAAAAAAAAGAAAAAAAAATTCATGAAATATTTTTACATAAAACTATGATTAACATAAAATCAGGCGTTGCCGGATTCGAGATGTGTCATAATGTTTGTACTGTACCTTATACACTTGTTTGAATTGTGTGACAAAACGTGTTATATACACACGTGTCAATGGGATTTTTATGAAATATATCGTCTTCTCACTTTTCGCTAATTTTTTAAACAGTTATGATTTCATTATATTATTATATACCTTTAGAATAATCATTTTTGATAAAAGAAAAAATTTTTCATGGAAATATTAATTAAATAAAAATAAGTACTTTTTTAGTGCACCTTTTTGCTTTTATTTATATTAGAGAACAAATAAGCTTCATTATAGTGAAAAATAACAGTATTTCAATCAACTAATAAAACCCGTACACATATAATTCTATCTCTTTTTCTTCACCATAACTCAGAAATATGATTGACTTTAAACAAGCGACGTGTATTTGTTACTTATCTTGTCTCTTGTGTAAAAAAAATTTTTTCCTTTTTTTTGACAATTGACAGAATTAAGAAAAACACGATTGAACTCTCGCTAACAACAAGCTGCGCTGTTTCTTTGAGTTTACATAGAAAAAGAATACATGCAAGTTATATTCATAATCCATGCAAGTATATTGTAACTGACAAACTGTCTAAATAATCAAGCAAGTGCTTTTTTAGAATAACGTGCCGTAGCCTTTGTAATGTACAATGTTAACTGATATTTACTTTTCTACATTTCTTTATAGAATAATAAGAAAAACTTTGTTATTACATGACGTGAATTAGTGTGTGTTGTGTGAAATTAAATTTTTTATTTTTTTTGAGTTAGAAAAAACATTTTAAACATTAGGAACTAATGAAAATTATTAATTAAAACATAATTTGATACTTTTATTGTTTCTAAAAAACTCAATTTCTATTATTAATAAATTTTTCTATAGTTTAAAAATAACATTATTCATAAATATATAGATCGCCTAACGACATCTGATTAAATTACTTCTAAATAGACCCCTCGTTTATTTAACATTCAAAAGTAATCGATAACCTTATTAATCATATTTATTTAATCCCTAATATTTATTCTCATCACGTAGTAGGTGTGACGATATTAAATTCCAAGTCGACTATATAGCCATACAAGAATATATAAAAATTATGGATAAAAATTAAGAATGCCCCATAATTCTTGTATGGTCATTCCCACTACGAACCTTACTTAAAAATTTTGTATCTATCTGGCGGTGTTGGTTCTTCAGGGTGTGGGCTTGATACTTTAAATGTTTACAAAATCCATTTCATAATTTTAAAATTTTGCTACTAGTTAATATATATCTCTGTTGTGCAAAAATTAAGTAACTAAACTTGTTTTTTTATAAAAAAAAGAGATTGAGCAAAAGTAAAGCATTATTAGTTACAGTTCGTAAACTATTATATTTTAAAAATACAAAAAAAAAGAAATCTGTTACAAAGAATCTAGGATAACTTCAAAATGTAATGTCTGTATATAACCATCCGTTACTACTATTGCACACTGAGTGAAAAAATAAACTATATTTTAATAATTGTAATATTTAATTTTATTATATACCTTCAATAGCAATAAGTATACATTCAATATAGAAAGCACATAAACATCCTTTTTTCACCTCAAAATAAATAGACTTTGTTAAAAAGTACTTATCACTATTGCATCTTAAGACGTAGTATGAAAAAAATCACTATCATCTCGAGCAAAAAAAAAGAAACAAAGAGAAAAAAAAAGATCAGCAAAACAACATCGTTATATCAATCAGTTCGCCCTCACTTGCGTGATCTGGCTATTAAAGAGAAAAAGAAAAGAAAGAAAAAAAGTATCTCACTCTCATCTCAAGCGTACCATCTTTACTTCCGCGTAACTTTTCCAAGCAAACGATGCAGTGCACACGTACATTATATGCATGTATATAGAAGATCTTGAATCTCCTACTCAACAAACCATAACACACGTCTATTTTCTAATTCTAAAACCCTTGGCAATAATTATTTTATCCTATATATGTGTATGGGCATATATAGATATACGTGCATTACACGTACACTTGTTTATGTCGTCGTAGGCCGTATTCGGTGGAATACCTATAGACCACGTTAAATTTGTATAGGCTTTGCATACGTTCATGCTAATATCCGACGTATTCTTGTCAATACTTATGACAGCTATACCTAAAGTATTGACAGATCGAATATGTGTATATGTCAGATTGTAGGTTAGTGTGAAAAAAAGAATGTGTAGATGTTGCTCATACAAATCTTAAAATCTAACTACAGAATGTTTAAACAAATCAAAGTTAAACAGTTAATACGTAAAAAACATACATCATTATTTAAAAATCATTTTATAGTTCTCGTAGACAGAAACTTTAGCGCGCGTTCAGCCTGTTAAAGAAACTCGTTGATATACATTCTGCTAATCGTCATATAATAATACATAGTAATATTCGTATGTTATACGAAACTAGAAATTTTTAACTTTATACATTGAAGCTCATACTACATATTCTTGTATAGCTAACACCTTTTTTTTAAAGGCCAATAAGGTCCTTTTTTTCACCATTAAAAACAAACATGTATACATAATATAGTGGTACCACTATCATGGATATTTTCTTGACCTGGAAAAAGTCTATGTATGTATGTGTGTGTGCTTAACGCTCAGGCGTTTCAATTAACGGATATAAATTATTGTATCGCGCTGGCAATATCACACACAATACACATGCTCATTCAAGCGCATACATATACATATTCATAGTTTATTTGTACATGTATATATTATACGTACATATACGTGTAAAACGTGATTTTCAGTATCTTGTTTAGTATCGCTATGGATATAGGCTTTTGCTGTATATACGATGTTAACTCGTATTACCCTTTTATACGTACGTGTATGTGTGCATTTGTATGTATATAGTATATAATTTATATGTATATATATGATAGGTGAAGGCGTGGCATATATAGCGTAACATTACGCACAAAATCCGAATCGCAACATAAGATCTGTCCTGTTGCTGTTACATTTGCTATTTGACTTTTTGTGCATGTTTGTGTATGCTGAGCATGAAGAAAGAGGGGAATCGAGAACGATATTATACGGGTTAGCTTTGGCTTTGTGAACGTTATCCCCTTGAGAAATGATCTTATGCCGGACGGTGCTTGAGGTTTTACTGTTGTTGTTTTTCTATATATATGTACTTGTTGCTTCAACTATTGTATTCTGTATGTGTTTGTTGGCTGAATGAAAATTAATCTCCTTGTACATGTAAATGTTACAATAAAAATATTATTTTGTTCTAGATTTTAATGAATTTTGTATAATTTTATTTTTAAAGGATCACGCGTAAAGATTGATCTGTGCAGAAACAAAAATTGCAGGAAAAAATTCTTTTTGTATTAAAATATTCACTTGTAAATATATGTGTACCACGAATGCAAGTAAACTTTTAGTTCACTAAGAAAACTTTCACATGCTGAATGCGTGCATCTTTTTTGTGATCGCAAGCAAGATGTTACATCTTTTCCGCACGTACGGTCATTCTTTTTTATTTCATGCGAGTAAATTTGAAAAAAAAGTTATTTTTCACGAGAAACGATGTAAGATTTTAGTAACAAAGTTAAAGATAAGGCTGGACTCTTTTGAAGTTTTAAAAAAATTTTTTAAATATTTTCATATACTAAATTTATTATCCTTTCTGAACAAAACAAAGGGTAAAATTATGCAAAGTATCGGATTAAGAAATTTCATATTTGATGTTATACCTTTAAGAACGTTAAAATTTTTTAATATACATGTAATATTACAATGGGCTACATTGTTAAAAAAAATTGAATTTTTCTTCCAGTACATTTATGAAATTTATATTTTTACTTTAAATTTCATGCAATTGTACAGTAAAATTACGGTAAAATTATTGATTTTCATATACAGACTTAAAGCAAACTTCAGTTTTGCATTTAATTTGGATTATATTTCATGTTTTTTTAGCAAATAGCTTTATACTGTTCAAAAAGTTTGTTATAATTGCCATTATTTTTTATAATTAGTTTCACGACGAAGATATTAAATGAATTATGGTTTTAGCACTTTATAGTTTTTTTTAACTAATTATTCTAGTAGTTTTTTACCATATAAAAGTTAATATTAAAACTTTTCAATTAAAAAACAAGAGCTCGTTTAAAAAACTAATTTTATATAAAAGAAATTATCTCAAAGTTATAAAGCAATCGAAGCTTACAGTCCTTACACTTTTCTTGCAAAATTCACTTTTAAATTGTGATGTGAATAAAAAGAACCTCTCAATCACGCACACGTTTTAAAAGTTCATCACTTCTAAATGTAGCTTTTATCTTTGTTAAAAATTTCTGAAATTTGAATACTACGTACATAATAAAGAGCAAAGAAATAATTTCGAATTAGTTAATATATCAATATCAATAGCACATATGAGATAGTGGCTCACTCGGTAGAGCGTTGGATTTGCATTCTCGAGGATCTGAGTTCGAATCCCGCTCTCAGCGGCTTATTAATACAAGCACCACTGTACGTTTCATGTGTTCTGTTCACAAACACACTGAAACGACCTCCGTCGCTAATTAAGATCGTCATGATAGCATAAGAAAACAACGTTAAACAAAAAAAACAAGAATCTCGAAAATTTTAAACTCATTTTAGTATTTTAATAACAATTATAATTTTTTTTATTAATATTTTACAATGTTGTAATATTTTTTTTTTAATTTTTCATTATAATAGAATGAATATTTATAAACTTTTTCAATTACACCGTATCAGTCAGAATGAATTCTTTGGATTTTATACAGCTTGTATTTGCAATTAAAATGTTATAAAATTATAAGAATTTTTATTGCAAGTGTATAAATATTCAATGATGTATATAAACCTTCTCTTATTAAACACGTTCACTTTCAAAGTTCAACATACTTACAACATTATGGGCATTGACCTTAAAGAAATACAAGCGAATGTATTCGATAAATAACTACATAATGTAAATATTTTTCAATAATAATAATTTTAATATTGCATTATTTCGAAGAATTTTTTTTACTTATAAAGTATGATGCAATAATTATGATACGAAAATGAGATGAAGTAGATATAAGAATATAATAAAACGTTTATATTTTAATAAGTTTTTCAAATTTATTAACCGATGAATACAATAATTTTTTATATCTTCAATGATTTTCATGTGCAGCTTTTATTATAAAATAAGAAAAAAATATATAAACAGGTTATAAATATTAAAAGTAAAAATTAAAAAATTAACTTTAGTAAGAGTTAATATATAATTCATGCTTACATCATTTCAAATAATTTAATAAATCTTAATAAAAGTTTTTTTTTTAATTTTAATCAAACACTCGAAAAAAGTCTAGCTCTTATACATACCTTTCACTACTATGTCCTTATTTACATTACAATTTATTATTAGTAAAATTTCAAAAATAAACCACTTCATCACCACTTGTTAACATCACTTCAAATCTTCAACTAATCTAGAAAAAGCAAAAAAAAGTTTTAAGTGATCTTTTACTTTCACAGCAGCAGCAACAACAACAAAAAAATGCCACTCTGCGCGTGGTAAAAAAAAAACTACACTTGAAAAAGAAAGCGAAAAAAAATATAAGTGCAAGGCACCTTTAAGCGCATACTTATAAAATAGGTGCATGTAAACTTAACAAGCATTGACGTTTCACATTTTTTTTTTTTTTATGGCGCTTCTTCCGCTTTTTCAGCTTATATGCAAAAAAAAGTAAATTATATAGATATATAAAATCATGTAAAGAACATTGAACGTATCGTTATCATCATTATCATCATCATCATCATCATCCATTGACTTCCGTGATCTAGTTAAATGCTTTCACTCTAAAACTTCTCTTGTGCAACATTGTAAAACTCCTCCCTTTTTCACGGTCAAGTTCTTTTTCTTTGTTCCCAATGTTTTATAGTAGTAAAAACAGAAAATAAAAGCGAGAAGCTTTATGAAGAAAGAAAGAAAAAAAAAGAAAAAATAAGAGTGTACAGTATGATAAAGGAACGAAAAGAAAAGGTAAAGAGATTTAAGCTAAAATCCGATGTCGTTAAATTTTGTAAACTTTTGTATGAGAGAAAAATCGCGACATTTTATTACATTTTAAAGCGCTCTTAGGTAACCACAGAAATTTTTTTCAATTTTGTACTGTATAAAGTGCTAATTTAAACGTAAAGAACAAAGAAAAATTTTTCAGTACGAGTGAAACGAAAAGCATCTTTATGCGTCGTCTTTATATACATATGTACCGGCGCAAATGAGAAAAGAAATCAACGAACGCCAAAGTGTTATTATTACCTTTTCAGATACAATTTTAATACTTGAGAAAGAATCGAAAGATATAAACGATAGAATGGACGTTTAAATATCTTCAATTTAAAAGAAAAAATTGGTTTTTATATATTTTTTAAAATACCGGATGGTAATTACATAACTCGAACGAAAAATCGAGAAATTTTTATTAAGTTACATTTTTAGATGAATTTCACTAATATTTTGTGAAAAATATTCAAACTTTCGTATATTAATTTAAATGAAATCCAAGCTTACTTTTAAACTATATTTATGATATATCGAAGATATTTCTTTTTTTCATTAATTATGATGAATTGGATAATCACTTTTTTTTCCAACGCCGTAATGATAGTCGTATATTATTATTGATATATCACATCTTTTTTAATTTTTTTCACATAAAAAAAAACATTTATTTAATATAACGTAAATTTTATTAAATATTATAAAAAAATATAAATTTTGTTGATTTGCTTTTTATTAGTTCGTTGAAAAGGAAGTGATATCAGAATAAAATAAACTAAATATTCATTTTAAAATCAAAAAGATGTATTTAATGCATTAAATTTTTTACGTATGTATAGAAAAAATAAATCCAATTATTTTGATTAATAATATTCGTTTTTTTTAAAATTTTATTTAACGTCGCTGTATTTATGTTATCATTATGATGCTAATTAGTGATGGAGATGGTCAGTGTGTTTGTGAACTGCAGCACATGTAACATGCAGCGGTGCTTGTATCAATTGTCCGAGAGCGGGATTCAAACTTGGGACCTCAAGATCACTAGTCCATTGCTTTACTGAATGAGGCACGAATACCTCTAATGTTTGCTTATATTCTTATCAATGAAAATCATTTGTAAAGTTTGTAACAAAAAATTTTTTTTCATAAGCTCTAATTATATTAAAATTATTATTTATTTTATTGATTTTCAAAAAATATTTACAGACATTTTACTTTTTTAGATTTTATTATTATTAATTCAAGCAATTACAACAAATTTGAGCTGAAATTTTTGTTTGAAATATAATAATAAACACTTGATGTGGTAATAAATAATTAAAAATAAAAACTCATAATTTTATTGTTATGAAATTTTCTTGAAACGAAGCTTTTTTATTTAAAATGAATACTGAAATTCTTACAAAATAATGTCCTGGTATAATGTCTACGAGTAACTATTTTTTTTTCAAGTATTTACCAAGCGTCGCGCGATTGTCATGAACGATCAAATTTTATTTTAATCTTGTTTGCACTTACTTGAGGACAAAGTAATACAGCACAAGACACATTAATGCAGTTGGCGGAGGTGTGACAATTGTCTCGATGAAAAGAAAATAAAAGACAAAAGTGCCTTTTGTTAAATGAAATTGAACTTTTGTAACGTGTTTGCATATTTAATAAATGGCGGTGAATAACCGAGAGATGTCAAGAAATTAAAAATGGAAATTCGAATCACAAGTTTCTTTATCGAGTGATTTCTTGGAATTTTTGTAAATAAGTACAAAGAGAAAATATTTCTATGAAATTCACAATGAAATTTTATATAAAAATTATAGTTCCTTATTAATCAATCCTTAAAAATTTATAAAAGACTGCTGTAATAACGATTGTTTTTACGGACAAAATTATGAGACAATTTTTTAATTTTTTCCATATCTTTTATAATATTTAAAGTATAAATCTATAAAACAACCTAAAATTATATGATGTCGCAAGATTATTGTGACGATCACCGTAATTTTTATAGAAAAATTCTCTTGTCGTACGTTGTAACAAATTTTATAATATTGAAAATTCTCTTATCCTTTTTTTTTGTATTTTATATAATTTTATATAAAATACAAAAAATATAATTATATTTTTAAAATTATTTAAATTTATGAATAGTACATACGTGTACGTAATAAAATCAAGTTCTGAAAACTAGTACTTGCGCGTTAGATGACTTAAAGAAACTTTTTGTAAGAAGCTGGAAATTGCGACTGTTTAATTGTGACGTGAATACACATATATTTATTTGCCACTAACCCAGTTTACAAGTATAATGTAAATTAGATTTTTACCAAGTTAAACTAGAAATTTCTCGAAAAATAAACTTGTTTGCATCAAAATTTATGTTTACCAAGAATCGCCGGGTACTTTATTACTGCTATTATTGAACTTTTAAAATATTATATTGCTACAACTAATTAAACTTTAACTATTCAATGTTATAAGAGCCATTAAAGCTAACGGTTAACTTTTGTTTCGATTCATCGAAAAAAAATGTCAAATATTGAATAATTATTAAAATTTTGTAATTACTAAACAATTTTGTCAATTTTATGTCACATAAATATTTTATATTTTAATAATTTAATTAAAATTTATCGTGTTCTTTTGGTTATATCTTTTGATATCAAATAGAAAAAAATTTCATTTTCACACAACAAAAGTAAAATATAAAAAGATAGGAACATAAAAAGAGACAATAAAAAAATAATACAAAAGAGAGGTGAGAGAAATCGTTCTTTAGAGTATAGACGTATTTTCTGAGTAGAGGAAGCGAGGCAAAAAAAAAAAAGAAAAGAAAAGACCGGTGGTCTCTCTGCAGCATTGAGAATACAATTGCGTCAACGATGTCCCGTTAAAGAATCCTTTTGGTCTACACCGGCATTTACTTTAGAGCAGCAAGCATCGTAAACATCTTTGGATGTGTTAAAGCCAAAAGCTTCTTTTTTTTTTTCTTATTCTTTCTCTGTCTTTTCCCTCTTTGGATGCCAGCCCACACGCAGAATCCTTCTTTTTTTTCTCTCTTCGGAAAGATTTGCCTGCTGATTCTTTTCCCTCTTTCTTCTTATTTTTCTTGAATTTGCGGGAGGTAGGAAATGCGGAGAACTTGTAAAAAGCTGGCGAGCATCAATTGATTTTTATCTGTTTTAGGTTTTTTTTGTTTGTTATTTCAAGGGTAAAAATTTGGCTTTCCACTAAAAGTTTGACTTTTATTTTTACTTTTTAATAACTGTTACTAAAGTTACAAGTTAGAATGTCATCATTCGCACTCTTATTAAATTAAATCCTTTTCTTTTTAAATTGATATGTTAAAATTAAAGTAGGTTGATCATTGATTATTAGCTTATAACTAAGAAATAATGCGATTCATCAATCTCAATATAACTAAAAGTCTAATAAAGAATACGTTTATAGGTTTCGATGATCGTTGATAGAGGAAACAAATTTCTTTTATGTATCATCCAAAGTAAATTAACAGCATAAAATTTCACTTTTTTTTTTAAACGTAATTTTTTTTTCTTGCAATCAATCATTCAAATTAACCTATTTTTTCTTTTCTGAATTGAACTTTGCTGAAGGAAAAAAATGCTATGTTTTTTATTAAATTCTTTCTCGTTATCACTAACAATATTAATTACCGTAATTCATAAAAAAAGTTTTTAAAATAAACGATCTTCATTAATTTTTCTAGATATACAGTACTTGAATTTTTTCAAAAAATTTTTGCCAAAATTTACATAAAAAAGATAGTAAGAATAAATAAGGTCATGCGACAGTTATACATTCACATATTTTTTTATAATCAAATTTGCTTTTTAGGTTTTTACGACATTACATTCCATTGTTAATTGCATTAATTACATGGTCCAAATTTTAAATTAAATTATTAACTTGAGCGAATCATGCGACAATGCGGAAGTATTGTACTTAAATTAATGGTCGAAAAGTATATCATTACATGTAGTCTTACTAACAGCCGTATAATATTTACATACCATTCACACATTATTAAAAGAATACCGAAAAAAATTTACATTTCACACTACAAATTTCACGTCATTCTTCGAAAAGAGAAATAAAATTAAAAAAAAAAAGTATAATGTCTTTTGCCGGCGTCGTCGATCTAAAAAAGATTTCCCAAAAGCTCCATCATCTTAAAATTTATTACCTGATTATCCTCTGCACTTTAAAACAGGAAAAAAGACGTTTTTTTTTCTTCTTTATCTTTGAGTATTTGCCGCACGCATTGGGTGTCGGATGTCATCGAACATATAAGCATTTTTACTTCTTTGTGCGCGCATCACCCGCAACTTGCATATACATTATACGTGTATTTTCTTTCTATATAGGGGGTCATCGTGTGAAGTCCGGCGGCGGCAAAACGACATCATTCGAAGAAAGATATAATTGTCGACGGCTGTATATATATATACATACATAAGATGTTATTTTTTTTATTTTCGTTTTAAGTTGGGGGATCGGTTTAAGCTTAATTAATGGTAGTCGGTAAACTCGCAGGTATGCACACTGCCGGTGGTAATGTCACCTACTGTGGATCTTATTTTTCCTTTTTATTTTTAAAAGGAAGAGGGAAATATTTTTCTTCTCTTTAAATACATTAAAAAAAATTTTTTCCATGGTTAAAAATTGTTTATGTCTTCTTCTTCTTCGGTATATTTTTGTTTGATTTCTTGGGATGTTTTAGAATTATAATAATGAATAGATGGTTCAGAGAAGTTTGGATTACTTAAACAGATGTGATATATATGATTTTTATTTTGTCAATATTATTCCATAAAATAAGATTATTTCAAAGAATATGTATTTTTAAAAATTATAAATTTGAATTAAAGTTTCTCGTGTATACGATAATATATCTTTGCTTATTTAAATTCTTTCTCTTTTCAATAATTCGATATTTAGATTTTAAATTATACATCGCAAAAAAATATTATTTTCACTTTTAATCTTATAATCTTATACCATGATTAATTAAATAAACATTAAAAATAAAAAATTCGCGTTAATCAAATTTTCATAAGTAAGTGTAAAAGAATTTATAATAGTCGTATATAGCTCATAGTCATAAAGCTTATCCGCACCTGCATTTTCTCATCCTCTTTAAAATGCTTACGCTCGTAAAATTAAGAAGCGCCTTCTCAAACAAGCCACAAAAATATATCTGTATATACAATGCTTTTTCGAGGTCGTGAGGAGCAGTTGGAGAAAAGCGGTATATATACACATACAATCAGTGGTCTGCCGTACAAGACGAATAAGCCTCAGGTTATGGGGTAAAGTATATTTGATTTAAAACATCATTACCCATGGGGCTTATGAGGTTCTTAAAGACTTTTACTCGTGTGGCGTCCATTGTCCTCTTTTTCAGCGACGTTTTGCGAATCTCAATGAGCGAGACACAAGTTGAAAAACTGTATGAGAAAAATGGAAAATAGCCTGGAGGAATAAATAAAATGCAAATTTGCAAAATCAATGAATCATAGATCAAGTTTGAAAATATTGTTTATATTATTATGTTTGTATATAGGCTTGTGAAAAATCTCAAATGAATAATAAACTTTTAAGAATGATTTTTACTCTTGGTATAAAATTGATGATTGAGTATTGTTTGAATTACAATAGATGATTAATTTCTTTTTTGAATGAAGTAGGATTTGAGAAGACGTTTTTGTCTTGTTTGTCTCAAGAAAGTATAGAAATATTTTTTTCAGGTCAGAACTTTTAATTACAGAAAGAGATGGATATAGAAAATTTATTCAAATTTTATTTTGTTTCGCTTTTTGAAGTGTTAAATCGTTAAATACTAACTTTTTATATACTAGGTAGCATTTTTATGTTATTTTTATTTACAATTAGTAATCTATAACGTGTGTGTGGTCATGCTTGAATTTACATTTGGAAAATTTTTACTGTGAAATTCAGTCAATTTCACGGTGTAATAACCAGAAAATTTTGACGAAAATCACTGTAAATTTTGATGAACCGTATAAATATCAAACTATTATTGTTAATTTCACGATATTTTATTTCATATACAAATTCTGCTTTATTGCTAATGAATTGTGATTAACTTTCATGTCGAAGTTTAATTTCTTCCTAAATATTGAAATAATTTTCTTCCAAATTATGATTACTTCATTAGATGTATAATTTTCTGAATATGTGGGTGGTGAGAGTGGCTGTCCTTTTAAAAAATTAGTGTGGTTATTTCATTTCTTTAACATTAAAACAACTATTTTCAATAGAGTGGCTTTGTTATTTTCTTAATATTAGCCTGTATTGCTTCATGGTTTAAATTTAAACTATATCGAATCTCGATCGAAGTAGTGACTGCCATCCCATTCTAATATTGTTGTAGTAATACAAAAATTAAAACCAATATGTAGTAATATATTAGTTTTTTAAAATGTTTAGCTTGCTAATTCTAGAATTATGAAAAAAGCTTAACGTTTTTCTGATTGTGTGCGATTTTAAATTGATATTTTTCTTACTTTTTATAAATTACTTAAATTTTAATGTTCGATATTATTACTAAAATTGAATACAGCTGAGAAAAGATATGGAAGATTCCGAACGCATTCTGAAGATTCGAAAATTGTATAAAGTATGATTTAAAAGTCCTTTAAAAATAAGTAATTTGTATCAAAATTTTGAAAACAAATTTTTTTAATCTAACTTTCGAATTTAAATTATATAAATATTTAAACATCAACAGAATATGAAACTTTCTTAAAATAAAGAAAAAAATATATATTTTCTCTTGTCTCGTAACGACAAAATTAATTTTCTTTATTTTATATATTTTTATGAGTACTTTTTACTTACACGCGTGTACATAATGTACCGTTTTAAATTGCCAGTATTCCGTTTTTTAATTATTCAATATATAATTTAATTTCTCTCTTAAAACACTTTTTAATCTTTTTAAAAAGTGTTTAAACTTATAAAAATTGAAAAAATAATTAAAATACAAATGTATTAAAAAATTTCTTTTCCGCATCAAACTGTTTCAAATTCAAAATAATACAGTCTCCGTATCATACCGTACAACCATTCTTCCAAGCCACTCTTACATATCTAAATCTATACCTAAACAACCCACTGAAGCCTTAAAATTTTTATCTTTTACAGATGTGTGAATAATGCAAGATTGAAGATGAAAAATCTCTCTCGCATCATTCTCTAAACTCTCTCGTATGTATGTGGGCGTGAAAGAAAGAGAAAATAGAAGAAAAAAAATTTCTATTGTAGCTTTATAATCTTTTTTCTGTTTTGCTTCCACATCATGGCTGGTTCAAAGAAAACCAAAAGGAAAATGCAAATCTCAAACTTTAACGCGTGCGTGTGTTCGTTTTAGATCCAGGCCAATGCGTCGGGCGTCCTGGAAATATAAAAAAAAGATAATAGAAATACGAAGGAAACCGATACAGTAAGTTGTATTTTTTCCTCGTAATGGGGAAAATGGAGTGGAAAATGTATAAAGTAGGTGTTAAAGAGGATTTTATAAATGTTTAATAGATAAGTTCAAATGCTAAATTATTTATAAAGTAAGGTGGATTGCTTTTTCAACGAATGTAAATAAAGAATTTATCTTCATCGATTTACTGAATTTTATCAATTATTTATGAGAGGAAGTAGTAATGAAAAAATAATTTATAAAATTTTGATTTATTTATCATTTACTCTAAAAATTTCAGATTAATCAATTGAAACTTTATTAAACACTGTGAAAATTTTAATCTTAAAAAAACATAATTTTCATAAACAAAAACTTCAACAACAAAAGTTATCAAAATTAACATCAGCACTGTCGACATTTTGAACAATGAACTTAACTTGCGTTAGAAAAGCATTAAGCAACGAAGTACATCAACGGAGCATCTTCAGAGATACATATAAACTTAGCAACTATAAGAGAAAAAAGAGCCAGAAAAATAAAGAAAAAAAAAGAGACAATTAATGACCTGTTCCATCCTCTGCATTTGTATTCGTCATTGATGCATTTAACAAGGTTCTTCTCTCTCTGTCTCTCTACTCTTCTTCGTGCGCCACTTTTCAAATGTGACTTTCCCGTCGAGTCTCGTGCATGTACGTGAATGTGTGTGTGTTTGCTTCTCTTGTACATACATACAACGTTCTCTCTTCGTTATATCTCGAAAAGAGACGGATAACAGCTGAAACGTGTATACATATATGCATCTATATAAGCTTGCGCTGCAAACTCTTAGCATTTTGCTCGTGTATATATCCTATCTTATATTCTCACCGAGGTAGGTCGAGAACGTTGCTTCTCTCGGTCAAGTTATAATATTTTAAAATTTTTCCTTTTTTTCATATATAATATATAAAAGAGTGTTATTTTAAGAAATTAGTGCAAATTCGTTGAATTTATTTACTCTAGTAAGAGTAATGTATTAAAATTAAAATTTGAGCACGATCGAAATTATTTAAATACATATGTAAAATGTTAAATAAAAAAAAAATATTGCACAAATCTTAACGATTTCTTGATTTTTTAAATTTTATTCAACGTCGCTGTAATTTGTTTACAATATGTTTGTAAACAAAGCACATGTAACGTCCAGTGGTGCTTTTATCACTCAGCCGCCGAGAGCGGGATTCGAACTCGAGATTATGAATCCATTGCTTTACCGAATGAGTCACCGACGACCTCTTCTTGTTATTATGAAAGATCGTTAAGATTGTATTTTTATTTATTATATTATTTATACAACATTGTAGCAACAAGTAATTATGTTGTAATGATATTATGTTACAAATTTTAAAAATTTAGCTTTTAAAGATAATAAGAATAGATTTGAATACAAGCTCTAAATTTTTTTATTCGAAGTAAGAGATTTTTTGTTTTATCATAACCTTTAATCTTTTGCTGTATATTAATTCCTTTTTAAGTACAAACTACGTTCTGTACGTAGAGTAGGTAATTTAGAATATGTCAAAAGAGATTAATATTTATTTTTTGATACTCAATTGCTGAATATTTGTTATTTTACGAATCAAATATAATTTTCTTTCTTTAAGACCAATATCTTTTATAAAAATTCGCTCAATTGTATTTTTTTTTACAAAAAAAACCTAAAAGTTTTTTTCAATTTTTTATACTATAAAATTAAATTTTCTTGATTCTTTATGGTTGTATAAAATCTTATTATTGAGCTAAACGTTAAAATATTAAAAAACTTTTTTTTCAACAATTCAAACGGTAAACGTGCTGGAAATTTTTGTATTCATTTAAATTTTTCTTAACTTTAATACATATAAAAATTTAATCTGATTCTCTCGAATTTTAATTTCGTGCAAGACTTTCTTTAAATCGCATATAATAGTACATGATGCACTTGAAAATCCAATACATCCATTTTATTTATATTTTTCTTCCGATATACAAATACATACATGCATATACATCACAAAAGTAAATGCGTGCACCGAAGCAGTTGCATACACGTGTATACTATAAGATCGATCGAGGCTGAATATGCCAAGCAAAAAGAAAAAAAAAGTATATAGTAGGGCAAGCACGCTTTTGAATTTTAGGTCGACCATTATATATATATATATATACGCCAAACGTTAAAGAGTTTTCAGAGCTTCATCTATATATGTGTGCATCTGCAAAGAATAAGAGCTAACTTATTCTTCTTTTTTTTTCAAGTTCGCGGGTTATTATCGTTTGTATGGACTGTAAAAGAAAGAGAGACGCCTTGTATCGTTTTCCTAAAAGTTGCCAAGAAAATGGAACAAGATTTTCTATTGTTTCACTTCGATAAAAGACTTGTTTTCTTTTTTTTTATTTTGTACGAATATAGACATGCTTTACTTAAAAATTTTCAAATGCTTTTGAAAGTTTTTCGTTTTCTTATTTGTAAAAATATCCCGCCTCTAAACAATAAAAAAGGATAGTAGAGTAGAGATCTCAATAAGATTAATTAAAATAAAATGTATTTTATATCTTTATCATGATAACTTTTAAATTAAGATGGAAAAAGTAAACATAAATAAATAAAAATAAATTTTTTGATTCAAACAACAGTCTCACTTCAAGAATACAATATTATTAAAAAAATGCTTTACAGTTAAAAAGTCAACTCGTTCTCAGCAAATATTACTTCGTCATTATTTTTCACTTTTAAGTATACAAATCTTTCTTTGATTCAAAAGAAAAGAAAAAAAAATAGCATCTAAAGATCTTTCTCGTTTCTTTTTTTTTTTTGCAATGTAGCTTCGAATGTATCTGACACCAATTTGGCATAGGGAGCGTATACGGCTAAAAGCATTATGTAACAAATAATTTTTTTTTCTTTTTCAAATCAACGCAAAGCAACGAGAGGATTATAAAGTTTTATTATAACACGCGAGCAATCGATGTTGTAAGTATCATCAATATTTTCTGCGAAGATATTTTTTTTTCTTTTCGAAATACGTTGACGTGATGCTATGTCTATCGTGAAATATTATTACTCGATTTCAAAGGATTTAAGCATAGGTTATTTTTTAAGATGATTGTGTGTTGGGCATGATTGTAGAAAAATTTTTTAGAAATTTATGATTGAGAGAAATTTTATATGTTGACGTGTTTCGTACCTCGATGATGTTAATCAATAAAAGTATATTGATACCTGGGATTCTGTGCGAATTTAATATTAAATAATTATCATTAAAACTAAAAATAAACTTATTTTTTTAAATCAGAATTAGATGTAATTTGTAAATAAAATTATGAAATAAATTAATATATTTGTTAAATTAATATTATACAATAAAATATTAATAAAATTAAATAAGGAATTTCTATGAAAATTCATTAACGTCTAATATTTACGCTAAAATAATTGCTTCTGTCACTTCTAATTGCACAATTATTCCGAGCCATAGCACAGCCATTGTATCTTTAATCAACCGTGAACGTGCAACGAATTACTTAGATTCTCTCACTTAAAAAGAAGAAAAAAAAAGGAAGAAAATAAAAATAAAAACATTTCCGATACGCGTCAAATTCGAAATGTAACTCGAAAAGCTTTGAGAGAAAAAAAGAAAATAAATATCTGAAATGAGAGAAGCAAAACTCGTAAAAGGTAAATCGATGACTTCCAAATGGACTTTTGTCGGTCTTTATATAGAAAGAAAGATAAAAAAAAAGAAAAGACAAAGAATTGTCGGCGAGACATGACAGAAAGAAAAATAAAAAATAAAGTATAAGAATTGTTTGTGTGCGCGCACCTGACGACACTTTTTTTTGGTATTATTTGGATCTTTATGCCTCTTTTGTCAAAGTGTAAGTGACATTTAAAGCTGGAGCTCGTAAAAGGCTAAAAGTACTAAAAGATATACCGACTATGCATACCAATTTGCTTTTTCAAGTTCTTGGTAGATTATCGTCTCAATGTTCTGTCTTATATTTGTGTCTGTGTATGTGTGCGTGAAACTCATTTAAAAGAAGGATTCGTTTCCTGTCTAAAGTCTGTTAATTTTCTTCTTAATCTTGACTACATTAGATTATGTCGAAGGTGATGGAGGAAATGAGAGATAAAAATTGAAAGCTGGAAAATTATTTGTATTTTATACGATTCATCAAACTGTCTTAAATTTTATTCGAAGGCAATAACAATAATTTTCTTTCATATTATTTTGAAATTTCATGTTTTTATTTGATGATTCTTAATTTTACACCTTGGTCAATCAAGGTGAAACTTTATTGTCTTATAGGCAAGCATCTCCGTCGGTAGAGTAATAGACTCGTAAGCCGATGGCTCGAGTTCGACTCCCGCTCTCGGCTGATTTATATAAGCACCACTGTACGTCACATGTGCTGCAGTTCACAAACACGCTGAAAATCTCTATCGCTAATTAGCATCGTAATAGTCATAAATACAGCGACGTTAAATAAATTTTTTAAAAATTTATTAAATTCATTGCCCCCAAATCTTTTCTTTAGATTTGTCAATTAGAAAAAAAACGGATAATCTATAATTTTTTTTAGAATATTTATTTAAATGTTTTGTTCTGTTCTTTTATAAAATCATTGCGCCTCTAATTAGCATCGTAGTGATACCATAAACACAGCGACGTTACATAATCTTAATAATAACAAAAAATTTAAAGAATTGACAACTTACTTATCAAACATCTCAAAAATAATGTAATTCTTCGAGAATAATGAATTCCTAGCTAGAATACTAAATTATTTTCATAATATAGTAATATTTATATTTTTCAAACTTGTACTCTAAATTTTAAAAAAATAATTATTCTAAATACTTTTTGAATATATAATTTTGTCAAATTAAAAAATAAAAAATCCTGAAAAATTGTACGAACAGCGATTGCTATCAATATATTGTACTCTTTCATTAAACTGCAAGCAAAGGCGTGGAATGTGTCTCCATGTATTTTTTTTCTTAAAAAAATAGGCGCCTTCGAAGTGCAAATAAACGCGGAGGAAGCGCGTCTTTCGCATAATACATACTTACGCTAATGCCATACTTCCTGTTGTATTTAAAGAATATATATGTATGTATGTATAAGCACAATGATACCGTAGGCGTTATAAGCTCTTTTCTTTCGATATCCGTAGTTTGCATTTCATTTCTTTTCTCTTCTTTGTCTTATTCATTTTTTTTTCTTCTGCTTTTTCTACTTTGCACGTCTGCTCACGAACTGCTTGTTCTTGCGGTTTTCGCGTAAAGTATGATGATGGTTAAAGAAAGAAAAAAATGTTACAAGGACGGATAGAATTGTCTCGTTGTTGTAATATTGTTTTAGAAATGAAAAATTTTTTTTTGTGATATTTAAGGTGAATTATTATATGCTGCAAGTTTATTATATAAACTTGCAGCATATGCAATTAGCTTTTTTTTTATTAAAGTTTATAAAATATTTAAAATTTTTAAATTTTACATCCTTAACTTTTAACTTGATGATGTACAATTTTTATGCTTTATTTTTATCATATGCATGATTAACAGACAAAATAATAATGCTTTATTAATAAAATGAAATTTTTAATAAAAATTACATTTACTTTAATCAGATTTTCTTAAAGGAAAGAACATTTGTTATTATAAACACAATTTTATGAACTAAATTTCTCAACCCTCGTTAAATAATCGTCAACATTTCGTACGCAACATTTGTTCTATACTTTGGCAATCGTATGCACAATAAACACTTGCGTAATTTAAGTATAATAATACAAATCAAGCGCGCACATTGCGATTAAATTCTTCCATGTAAATCGTTCTATGAATTTATGTTTTGCGTTCTTTGTACGGGGCTAAAATTTATTCGACGCATTGATTTTTAGGTCAATTGAAGTAAAAAAGTTGCCAAACGCTAAATAACATTTTTAATACAAGTTAATATTAAATGAAAAAAAATGATACATCATCATATTCAATACTTTCTTTGAAAGTTATTCACTTTTTCTTTTCATTGAAATGAATGGCAATTATAACGTTAAATTAATAATTCCATAGATGAAGCTCGACAAAATAACTGTAATTCGAAACAATCATCAGTACTAAAATAATGCTACACTAATATTACAATGAAAAATCTTTCGCTGAAAATAGACTAGTCACATAGTGAAAACTACCAATTCCAAAAGAACCATTACTTCTCGTAGAGTATAATTTTTCTTATTTTCACTAATAAACATTCAAAAACCAAAACCGTACATACACATGTGGTGAAAGAAAAAAAATTGTTAAAGCCGTTAGCGTATAGCGAACACACCAAGCATCAGGTATATATTTGTACACATCATCGCGTGATTCTTGTGTTTCAAAAAAAAAAAAAAAAATTAAAAGAGAAGCAAATGAAGCGTGAGAAAGTGCGCTTAATTTTGCACTCTCTAGGCGCATATGTAGCTCTAAAAACCACTATGGAGTTAATCTAGATTTAAGTGTCATAAAAGTGAGATTTTAATAAACGCCATTGGTAGAGATGTATAGAATAAATGATGAGAGAGTACATTTGCTGTAATTACGTTAGATATTCTTCAGTTTTTTAATTTCTTGTGGTTGCTAACATTTTTTTTTTAATTTCACGTTCGGTACGCTGAGATGAAGGTTTGTGCGTGATGCCGATTGAGACGTTTCGGTTTTCAAGAGAAAAGATGATTGAAAGATGTTGAATGAAAATACCTTGTTTTGTTGTTGTTCATTTCAAAGCTTTAATAAATTATGTGTTATTTTATATATCTTGAACGAAAATAATTTTAATTTTAACGCAATTATTACATAAAAAATTTAAAAAATTTTTTATATTTATATGATGCGTAATGAAGGAAAGAATTATATTTTAGACAACTAATCAAAAAATAATTAATTCAACTTAAATTTCGTTTGCACTTTATTTTAATCATGTTTTCCTTTTTTTGTTACAGGTGAGTCAAAATAACAATCACAGCTTCATACAGTATATCTACTTTGTAATGTAAGTTAATTATTTGGTAAATGAAAATAAAAAATTTATAATTTTTATTTGTTGAATAACAAGAATTCTTTTAAAATAACATGAAAAATTGTAAAAAATAGTAGTTTTTCATGAATTTTTTACTCATTTAAAAGTGAATTTTTCATCTTTCAAAATCATGGTTATACGATTATTCTTTATTAGCCATAAATCGATTCATCTATTCATCCATTCGCTTGTATAAATCTACATTAAATTATCCCAATAACAATATCCTCAAGTTCATAAGAACGCGGAATAATGTCATCTTCAAAGGATAAACAACTTCATCAACCAGCTCGTTTTATAAAGATTCTCTTCTATTCATTTAATCTTACAAAAAAGGAGAAAAGTAAGAAATTCTTCCAAAAATCCGGAAGTCATTCTTTCAAATTTTCTAAAAGTTCTTATTTATGCCGACATTCCGACTTATCAAACTTAAAGTACGTTGTATACTTAAAAAAAACCATTTACATATACCCCATAGTCAGCAATATCCACTCCATAAAACTCGTCGCGCCAAGATACTACTTTATATTCTTTTGCGGTCGTCTTGTATGTGTGTGTGCATCGAAGAGAGTAGAGATGCTATGGCTATGGTTATGTTTTGCCTAGCCATAGCTTCTTGCTGCTGGGTACTTGCTTATACTTATACTTTGCTTCGAGGCGTCAAGAATGCGTGAGAGAAGCCCGCTTGGCATTGCCTCACGCGTATTCGTTTTACCTATCCTATGCGATTGTATCAATGAGCGCGGGCGGTCGTTTTTACATGATTTTTTAAAATATTTTATTATTGTTATACGAAAATTTAAATGCAACGAAAGTGATTTCTTTTACTTTTTATAGATTTATATTTGCTAGAAAAATCTTTTTTTTAATTACTTGTCGGTAGATCCATTATAGAATTAAATTATTTAATCATAAAATGGTTTTTTTTATTAGGATAATATAAGAATTAATAATCTGTTACTTTTGACATGGTAACATTTTCTTAGTAGTATTTTTTTATTTTTGGTACAGAAAAATTTTTTCAAAGACTACTTAGAAAACTAAATAAAAATGTAAAATCATTTATTTATTTAATCTTAGATTTTTAAAATTTAGATTCATTCAAGTCCAATTTCTTCAACTAAAACATTTAATTACACTTACAAAAATTCTTGTTATTTAAAATACAGTAAAGCAGTCAACTTCATAAATAACATTAACCACTATGGACATTACCGCTGCAACTACACGAAAATTTTTTTGTTCCCAATCAAACTAGATATAATGCATTATTTAACTTTACCTTATAATGATATGTCGATATAGAGAGAAAGGAGATTGAAGAAGAAAAAAAAAATAAAGAGATGCCGGAGTATATAGCAAGTAAAAGTTTCTCTTCCTCGAGCTACCTGATCAGTTGCCATTATAATCATTACATCGTTGTATTATAGATTGTCAAAGAGAAAATTTATCGAATATATCATTTTTTTTAATCTAATAAATATGACGATAATAAAGCTTTCGTCTTACCTTTTTTTTGTTGCGGAACTGATAAAATTTGATGTTTTATATAGAACAGACAGATATTGAGATCAATCGAAATTATCAATATTTTCTCACGATTTCAAGTAATAGAGAAAGCTACAGTATTGTACATATATAGTTGGGATCGATAAAAAAAGCAAAATTGTTTATACGTGCTTTCGCGTTTGTTGTATAGAAAATTAAATTGTGCAAGATTATTCGATTAGTGGATTTGTGATACATTTTTTATGCGTGTTTTACGTGTAAATCCTTGCTTTTGGTTATAATCGTAAAAAATTTTATTTATTTTCGTAATAATCTGATTCGAATTCCGTGCAATTCAGAGTGTTGTTTGCTTTGAATTTAATGTTGTAGACAAAGTAAATTAAGCAAATACCCTGTATTAATAAACTGATTACATTGAACATTTATGTAGGGTAATCAAAATTCTAATAAAAAGTGAATAATGTAAAGCATGTACGTGATTCATAATTATCTGAATTATGTAAAGTGTATACGATATAATTTTAGAATTCTCTAAAATTTATATTTTACTGCAAATTTAACATATACAAATGAATTAAATGAAAGTATGTTCAGTTTCTAATTTTTAACATGTTTGAAAAAAGTGATTTAGTACTTGTAAGTATGCCCGAGTTAGATCCCTTAAATTTTAAAAAAATTTAATAAAAACGTGATCTTTCCATTAGCAATTAATGTCTAAAACAAATTTATAATTTACAACCTACTCGAGTATAAAATAAAATATTTTTAAAATATATCAACAATTAAAAAAAAACCTTTGTTAAAAATCAATGCATTTAATAAAAGACCCGTACTTTCACCGCTATAAAAACAATCGCTTATTGTCACTTTCGAAACCATTTTACAATATGTATATATACGAGCGTGTAATCCACTGTCAATAGAATATTACGTTCAGACACTGGCTCGATCACAATTATTAGAATTTTTTCACAAGACCTTTTTATTTCTCTTAACAGTGCACATTTAATAAAGAGAAACTAATAAAAAGAACACCTACGCAAACATATAAGTTTTTGTTTTGTAGGATAAAAACGATATACTTTTTTTTTGTAAAGTTTGCAAACTTAGAAAGCATATATATTGTATCACGTGCACTTTTCACTATAAAGTTTGCACGAGCATGTCATACAGAGCTAACCCACTTTTAGCTGTGGCGTGCACCTTTTTTTCTTCTTTCCTACCGGCGAAAAAGAAAAGAAACGTGCTGAGTGCATACATATATAAAAAAATAAAAAAATTCGCGAGAGTCAGTCAAGGATATAATAGCGTGCTGATTTTACTGCAAAAGTTACTTAATTATATCGGGTTTCATCGTTGATTTCTTTCGCATTAAATGGCAATAGTATTTTATTACACATCAATGTTGTATCTGTATAATGTGAATCAGTTGAGATGTTAGATTTTCTTGAAAAAATTTATTAGGATATTATTTACAGAAAATTAGATGTAATCAGACGTTAATGAAAATTGTTTTAATTTTTTTTAATTATAGAAAATTACACTTTCTTTATTGTTAATACTAGTTATAAACTAAACATTTGTTTTGTTCATACAAACAAAACTTATTTAATGTATGAAATTTCTCATTCCAGATTAAAAATCAAAGTAAAGAGAAGAGATTCGAAATCTGAGATTTTGATGTTTGATAAAGAATCTAGAAAAGATCGGCAAAGAAAGTCACCTGGATTCAAAATCGTGTTGGAGTTAAGATGAAATCGCAAATTTAAATTTGCGCATTTTAAAAATTGCTTTGTGAATATTAGAAAACTTCGTTCTCGATACAATATTCAAAAATTTTTCAAAATTTCTTAAAATGAATCAATTTTAATGTTTTTTTTTTCGAAATACGAATATTTTTGAGATTATTCTTTGCAATTGGGTAAAATTGATATAATTTTGATTTTATTGAGCTGATGATTGCAACAATAGCTTACGATTTTGAGTCAGGAATAAAAATTCGATTTATTATTAGATAAGTTTGAAAATTTGAAATTATTTCCATCTTCATTTTCTTCATTGCATATTACATTCCAAACTTTTTTTGTCATTAAATGCCTAGAAAATTTAAAAAATGTCTGCAGTAACAGGAAATAGATTTACAATACCTCTTTGTGAAAGTTTTCTTTCCTTCATTTTATTTAACAACTAGTGGTCTCCTTTCTATTCGACTGCATTTTGACAATTCATTTTTTTTTGTTAAAATATCTTGACACTCAATAACTGGTTATATAGCTTTTTTCATTTTAATTAAATCTGTTCAATAATGTAATTTATTTTATTTTTCCGTAATATTTTAAAATTATGATCAATGCGCTTATTTCTTCAAAATTTTTTAGAATGTCAACACCAACAATAAAAAAATCTTGTCCCTGAAAAATGAACAGTTATCAAGCATCCAAAAAAATCCTAATAGTAAAAAAGAAACCCTTACGAAATGCAGTCAGATAAAAAAAGATTTATTTACAATGAGAATAAAAGGTTTTAGAAGTAAAAGAGCACTCTATTTATATTTACTCTTTTTAAATCAATACAAAATTCACTTTTTTAACGTGGAAAGATATTATTTTGGGAAACGGATGATTTGTCCTTTATTCGGAATATATGCTTGAATCGATACGAAGTATATTTTTATTAAATAGTTGTATACTTACATTGACTTCAATGAATTGAAGTCAACTTACTGTGAATACTCACTTGCGGTTAGTGAATTCAAAAGAAATAGATTTTACGCTTAATTAAAACAGATTTTTATCAAGACATAAAACAAGAGAAGATTTTCTGTTAAAAGCAGAGGATCAAACTTGCTTCTAAATCATTTTTCTGTCAGTGGTAAACACATAGTAACTACCGAACAAAAAAAAAGAAGCCACAACTATACGATATCACATATTATGATCAAAACTTAACTATTAAAAAAAATTCTGTCATCGAGTTTCTTGAGGCTGGTTAAAAATTATTTTGTGCATACAAACTTCTTATCATTATCCCAATCTCATCAACGTGTTTTTTATATATCCCGAGATCAATGTTAAAAACTATAATGATTAAGTTATAAGAAAAATAAAATAACACGTGAGTGACTATATGAAAATTGATAGAGTGAGCGATCAAAGATGAAATTTTAGATTTGTTACCATGTGATTTAGTAGGTTCAGTATATTGAAAGTGCTAATGTATAATTATGGTTATCATATATAGTGTTGACAGTTTGATTTATATATGTACATTAAAAAAATAATAATAACATATGGATAGATTTTACATTTTAATTTATGAAATAAAAATGTTTTTCAGTCTTCATTGTTTAAAATCTAATTTCCTCTGAAATCAAAGTTATAAAAAATTTTTATAACAGCCGTTAAACTAATAAATTATATTCAAATACAACTGGATTATTGGAATATTGAGTTCAATTTTAATACTTGTATCAAACCTTTGATTTTGTAATACGTTTAACTGTTCTTACTAGCAACTGATCATTAAATTCAAGTAAATCGCATTAAATTCAAATCTTTTATAAATATATACGTCAATGTTTGAATGTTATAAAAAAAAGAAATTATGATAAATGCAAGACGAGATTAAATGTTTCTTAATAATATATCAGATTAATATTGTTTTGACATGAGTATTGCTATGTTTGTACATAAAAATAGTAAACATCATTAAATTAAAAGGCTCTTGAAAAAATTCTATAAAATTAATGGAAAGCCATTTCGTCATCGTAGTCGTCCACGAAAATAATCATCAATAATCATCGGAGAGAGTGAATTTAAATAACAACCATTTACCTTCCGCAAAAGCAAGTCTTCCTTTTTCTTTTTATTCAAGAGTTACTTGTTTGTTATTTTTTTTCTTTTTTTTCTTTTGCATTCAAACAGTACACCAATATAAAAGGAACAACGGGCATGTCAGGTGTGATAAACTCTGGGTGCGCGTGAAAGTTGCAAATACGCATGTCTGAACCGATAAGTTTTATTTTTTTTTCTTCTTCTTCTCGGTAAATGAAAGGACATATACAAGTTGCGATTGCTGCTTCCTCTTGCATTTATTTTTCAGCACAATTTTTAATGAAAGTTGTCTTTACGTACGATTGATTTAGTATTTTAGAGTCGTATGATTGTTTTAGAATTTGGAAGGAAAAAAGAAAATAGTTGAGCTAAAAGAAATAACTTTTCCTACTAGGAAAAAGTGGATTAACAATGATAGGTCTTTAATCCGGAAGTAGGAGGTTTATTTTTAATTAATAGATACACTTTATATAAGTTCATTTTTTTGCTCTTATTTTCACGTAATATGAGAATCCATTAAATTTAATTGAAATTGCAAATAATTATAGGGTAAATACAAATAACTAGATTCCTCAAAAATTTCTTAGGATTACAAAACCGATATGAATTTTATTATAAAATGTGGAAACATTAAGAATTCTGCCAATTAAACAACATCAATCTTGAATTTATTTTCACATTTATAATAGAAAATTTGGAAAAACAGATAAAAGTCAGGTTTTAAATGTCATAATAAAAATCTCAGTATAAGTTAAGAATTGACAATAATGATAAAAGATTAACACCTTTGATGACTTAAAAATTTTTCGAAAATCTTATAAATAAAAGTTAACGTTTAGATGTTAAATTGAATATACCAAACTCCGCGCCAAAATATTATTGCGATATAAAGAAATCGAAAGTGAAGCAAACGGTATAAATAATATCAACTGGCGGAGATTTAATATAGAGTAGAAGCATCATACTGAAAGTTTTGTGCTCGAATTTCATTAGCGTGCACGTATGGCTTGCATACATTTGTCGCGCCCAACTAAACTCTCGTGTTGCATTTTGTATATACCAGTGGCATTATACCATATAGAAAGTAATATATGTATGTGTTTACGATTGGTGGAGGTGCATTTATAGGCAAGAGTAATATACTAAAATGACGCATGTGGGCTAGAATTCTTTATTCTTTTTCATTTAATTATCACGCACACGCTATTTTTAAATTATAAAAATTTTTTTATCATTCGGAGAATTAATAAATGTCGAAAATTGAGATTTATAAGTTTTTAAGAGAATGGCTGATTTTTCGAACAATTCAAAAAAAATTGTTTCAATTAATATTTTAAGTTATTTTACATTAAATGAATTTTAATTAACATCAAATAAATAAAGTTACGAAATAAATATTTTCTATTTTATATGTATTGTTGCAAACTCATAAATGAATATTTCATATGATAAATATATTGAATAATTTTTAAATTGTATTTATTCATAATTTTTGTATCTATATAGATTGTAGCTCATTTTCTATTTTTATATATATATATATATTTTATTAATACACTTTAATACGATTTAATTATTAGAAATTATTCTATCAAAATTAGAACATAGAAAACTATTAAAAATTAAAAATAAATTCTAATTTTTGTATAATTTAGAAATCTTCTTCAAATCTATAAATTTGATTACAAAAATAAAAATGCACAATAAAATAAAAAATGATAAAAAATATATTTTCAATTGATTTATCATGATTTTCAAGAACATAGTATATAATACAATCTATACAAGTACAAATAATGATTTTCCCCGGATCTAGTTATTACTGGCAATCGCGTAACATCATCTAATCAAGTTTTACACGGTTCATGCGTTATTTCTTTTTTTTTTCTTGTTTATAGTATATACACGATGGTGTTAGTAACAACGCTTTCTTTTATAGGCTCTCCGCAACTTTTGACACGCAACGCGCCTATATACGTATTACTTCGAAATGCATGTGTTGCATCTGTACGTGCGTTTTTTTTTCCTTTTTTCATTTCACGCGCTCTTTCAGCTTCCTGTTCCAAGCACTATAACTGAATCCTTAAACAGAGAAATCGTCAATTTTAAAAACTCGTTTCAACGATTTTTCTTCATAATTAATTAGAATAAATGTATAACAAATACATAAAAGGAAAATAACTGGCACAGAACTTGCACACATTAACTCATTACATTTATTTTTATATATTAATTACTTCGTTCAGCAGTCATTATTTTTAAATATATCTACTTGATTTGTAAATTTAGATTTCAGTTAAATTTTTTTAATTACACTTTTATAAAATTTGATGAAATATAATTTTTTGTAATTTTCGAATTCAAGGTCTTATTAATTTAAATCAACTTACTATGATAAATAAATTACTGTAATAGAATATTACAATTTGGAATAAATGTAATTCATCCAATAATACAATACAAAACAATGAAAATATAAAAATTTTCACACAACAGTTATTTTCCTAAAATAGGTTAAATTACAGTTTATTGTAATAATTTAAGCTGAAGTTAAATCTCATTTGTCTATTACAATGCCTCAAAAGTTATTGTCTGGTAGACGTTATTATGTCGTAATTTTAACTGTAGGAAATTCATGTCAGAATAGAATATAAAAAACAGCCAAGGATGACAAACATTTCAAAATTGTTGTCCTCGTAGTGTCATACGTACATAAACAAGTATAGAAAAATAAAATATCGTATACGTGATCATATAAGATCGTGAGAACGGATGTTTATATTGTGACATAGTTAAGCTGCCGATCATATCATTAATTTTCTTCATATTTTTTTTATTGGAAAACGTGTGAAAGAATAAAAATTAACCGAGCGTAATTACAAATTGAAAAATTAATTGATTTTTAAGATAATTATGTCTTTTATAATCAATATCTTTTTACAAAAAAATCAAGTATATAATCTTGGTAAAAGTCAAAATTACGTGCAGTATAAATGAAACTCTTTTCACGACCAGATATTAATTAGCTCTAACACGATTAAGTGATATTTTATATTCTAAAAATATACTTGATTAATTTAATTTATATATTATTAAAATATAAAGAAAAAAATTTTCTTTTTAATTTTTTTATGTTTATTTTTGGTTTTTACAAATTTTTGAGAGAGAATATGAAAAACACAAAGTGTATCAGGATTTTAAACCTTCGAAAAAGAGAAAAAGTTTAAGATTTCAATTGGTTTGAAAATCGTTATGAAATAAATTGAAAATATTTTTGTAAGATGACAGCGGTTTTTAAAAAAATTATATTTACACAATACAAAAATTTTTTACTTATTCTCCCCTCTATAGTTCATTTCCTCTATAGCACATACAAATTTTGTAATGATCGTGAGAGCTATTTTTAATTCACGCCGATTTAAAATACAAAGTTTTGAGAAAATTGCGTTAAAAATTTTGTAACAATATTTTTTGACCTCTACACGTGGAATTTTGTTCCACGTGTCAGTACTAATTTTCAAATCATAATTTCAAAGATATTTCCTATCGGATTTTATCACAGAAAATATTGAATTTTTAAAAAATGTGAATTTTTGAATAACAGAAGAACATTTAATTTTCCGCTTTATATGAGAACAAAACAATAGCTTAACTTAATAATCTGTATCGTTGAAATTATCTAAGTAAAATAAGATAAACCCATAAAACATAAAACATTTTAAAAAAAGAAAAAAAACTAAAAATTTCATTTCCATGAAATTTTTTTTTTAATTTTATTTTAACGCCGTTGTATTTATGCTATCATTACGATGCTAATTAGCGACGAAGATCGTCAGTGTGTTTGCTAACAAAGCACATGTAACATACAGCGGCGTTTATATCAGTCGGCCGCCGAGAGCGGGATTCGAACTCGGAACTCGAAACTTCGAAATTACGAATCCATCGCTCTACCGAATGAGTCACTGACGAGCTCATTGTGCATCAAATACAATAGGCATTTTTCACATCTGATTATTTTATATTTACAATTTTACTTAGAAAGCCAATGTGTCATATTAGATTATCTATAATATAAAACGTGATATGAAATACATCCGGAAATACTTGTAGATTATCTTTTGTTTCACCTAATTTTTTCTTTATGAAATTAAGATTAAGAATTGTTTATATATATTTGCAATGCAATAAATCAGGTTTTTATAGCGCAAAAATTAATTAACTTTTCCTTCTCTCATTTTTTTTTGTGCTGTAGGTAAGTTTAGAAAGTATTTGCCATTATGTTCTGCGTTGATACAAGCAAGTATTCAAGGTCAAATTCAAATGAACGTTTATAAAATCATATTGTTTCTTTTATACATATAAATGAGCTTTCGTATCGTTTAATTGTGGTACGAAAAAAATTATACGGTATAAATGATAAATCTCAGATTAAGAACACTTTAATTCGATATTAACAATTCAAATTATTCAAAAAACTATAACTTTTCAAAATTAATCGTTCGAAACAATTTAAATAAAAAGGGTGTATCGATCCGATAATAAATTGATAATACCACAATCTTTGAAATTTCCATTAAACTACACAGTCTATTTTCATGAGAAATTTATAGCGTAAATTAACCCACGATACTACGCCGTGCTAATTACAACTTGCAACAACAATAAAGTATGCTTTTCAAAAATTTCACCTATATTTTCAATTATAGTTTTGCGCGTGTAGCCAATCCTTAGTATACGGGATCGACCAGCAAGTCCCGTAGTCATTAAAAAAGCAGTATATACATCTAGACGTATCGCTAAAAGTAACGTATTTATCACACGCACAATACGTTCTTATCTTTTTTCTTTAAATATTCATTTCTACAAACTATTTTGCATTCAATGTAATCAATATCCCTTATTATTGCACGTGTATATAGACCTTTTGTTAGTTGTACACTTGTAGTTACAGTTATAGGTTAGGTTGTTGACTCGTAGAAAATTAAGTTAAAATGAAATAAAGAAGGGAGCGAATGATCTTGAAAGAGAGAGAGAAAAACTGGGTGCAGCGAAAGAGTAGCTAACAATCCGTTAATTAAGAATTACCAAGTGACGTCGCAAATGTTTTATAGAATTTTACAGTGAGAGACGCGAGCTGTCGATGTTTTCTTTAATATATAGTGGCTTATGTTGTCTCTCAATTGGGGTCGCAATGAGTGCACCGTTAAACATATCTTTTAAACTTTTATTAAAAAGAAAAAAAAACAAATATCTATGTTAAGGTGGAGCTCTTGACAGCTATTTGTAAATACTTTTAGCAAGATTTGTTCAATTCAATCGTATGTATCGCTTAAGTTTTCAATACACGCTTCAAATACTTTTTAACTACTTAAAATAACAAATTCTAAAATTTAAAAAGGAATAATTTGTTTTTAATAAAAAAACTTCTTTTTTTTAATTTGAAAAAGTTTAAATTAAAAATACATCGGTTATTACAAACAAATGGAAACTAATTATAAAATCACACCAATGTCGAAATTAACAATAATACAGACTAACGATAAAAAATAATTCAAATCGACAATTGATTATCTAAGATCATAATCTTATTAAACAATTGTTAGATAAATAAAATGACAGAGTATAACTCAATCTATCATCGCATCTAGTAAGCGATGTACCGTTTATTATATAATATAAAAATCACAAAAAAAATAAAATTTGTAAAATTTGCTTACTCAACTTTTTCTAGATGCACGACGCATTAGTAACAAGTTATTTCTCAAGCATCTTGTAATACAGAAAGCTCCACAAGTTGAATTCCTGTAAACTTGTATATATGTATCGATCGTTACGCACTTACTCTCCGCAGACAGCATGTAAAAAGTTGAGTCGGAAACAACGTTTACTAACTCGTATAGTACAAGTCAGACATTTCCAGTACATGTTAAGAAAATGAAGAAAAAAAAAAGAACCGAAGGGTGCGATAGACATGCTCGATACAACAACTTGATACAACTGTTCATATTATATGACACTCCAATCATCGATCTAAAGAAAGAAAGAAAAATACTTGATAGATAAAAAGAACTATGTATTTAATAAAGACGCAAAGCTTATAAAGAGGTGATGAGAAGAAAGAAAGGAAGAGAAAAAAAACGAGGTTATAAAAGATTGTATCGATATACATTTCCTAACTTGATGAATTGCGCTTTTGATTCCGAAAGGAAATTTTCCTCCAACGTAAAACTATGGCTTGAATTACTCGTTTGCAATTGACTTTGACTATAATTAACGGTTAACTTAGCTTCACGATGTATATATACATGTACAAATAATACCGAAGAGTTTTCAAGCTTGCGAAGAATATCAGATTTCAAAAAGCTCTCGAATTTGTTTCTCCAATCGGTGAAATACGAGTGACGAGAAAATTTTCCTTACGATTTCCACGAAATAGCAAAAGAATTCAATTAATGTGTGATTAATTCCGTTCTTCTTTTAATTAAATTATAAACATATTTTGCTTCTCTTTGAATATCATTGACTAAGTGTTGTAAAAAAAGTGAATATCTTAATTATTTTTTACATATTTTTAATGCATAATTTATTTTTAATTCAAAAGTTTATAAACATACAATGATGTTAATTTTATAAACAATCAATCAGAACTCAATGGTTTTCACACAGACGTAAAAAAGTATAAATCTTAGAATTAAGTTAAGAAACATTGAAACAAAACTTATCAAATCATTCTTCCAAATCAATTGACAAAGCAAAATTAAAGCATAGCTACTCAGTAAAAGTCAAAGAAAAAATGTAATAAAGAAACAATGCATTTCGTAAAACGTAGCAATTAATCCTTCCAAAACGTTCCATTTATTGCAACACAAAATACCTCTCTCGACTCTCTTGACTTTTCTTTTTTTTTTCATTTTGTTTTATACAATATTTACTTTACAAAGGCGTTCGCTCGGGGAAAATGAACGATTAAAACTTAATTAGATCTGTCAGAACGACTTTGCTTTTTGTACATAAAGACAGAAGATAATAAAAAAGGAAAGATTTAAAAAAAACGCAATGAAGCAGAAGAGAAAAAACAAGAGGGAAAAAGATCGAGGGTAAAAGTAGGACGCGAGACTCTCCTTTATGCGAGATGGAAATCTTCCTTCTTCGCGCATCCTCCTTCTCTTTTATGTATATACATACAGTATACCAATCTTGACGCACTTTCTCTATACACAAACGTATTTTTAATTCGCTTCCTTATTCATTTCTTTACGTACGTATATGCATACTCACTTTTTCTCTCTTTTGACGCTGGTTATTTACCTTTTGCTATATATATATATATATATATATATATATGAGTTATAAATGAATTCTTTCTTTTTTATTTTTATTCTCCTTTTCGGGGACACTTGCACCCAGACGACGAGAATGGCGATGACGTTTTTACAGGTTTTATATTTAATACAATAAAGCCTTTTTTTTAAAGATTAATTTATAATACCAAACAGGCTGATATTTTATAATGGCAATAAAAAATAGAAAGTGTCGAAGGTTTTTTTTATATATAAAACTATCGACGCATAAAGTTCAAGCCAGAATGTTTATAATAAAAATTATGAAGAAAAATTTATATTTATTATAGAAGCAATTTTTTTAAAATTATAAATAAAAAAATTATAATTATACAGAGCTGTTAATTTCTTACGGCTTGAAAAAGAGGGAAGTTGTTAAAGTGACGATGTGGCGAAGAAAATTATTAATGATTTTAGAAAATCGCGTGAATAATTTATGGAAATTTGACTGAGACGACTCGCACGGAACTTAATTTATCATTAAATTATTATCTACTAATTTTCATTTAAGTGTTTTTCAATATTTTAAATTTTTGTTAAAAAGGTGAAAAGTTTGATGGAAAAACACTTGATTAATGATTCGAACAATATCACTCTGATACTAAAAAAATCTGACAAAACATTCACATTTGTATAAATTAAAACTCTTCTATAATTAATGCTTAAAATCAAGCAATTCGTGAAAATAATACAAACGTGTTATACGTGTGAAGTAGATCGTATATTAAATGGAATATACGAGCATCGTCATTATGTGGTTAAAGATCAATTACAATAAAATGAATTTCTTCAAATTTGAAAGTTCATAAGTGGTTCAAGATTGCACGTAATTATCGTGTTTATATTCAAAGCAACATTTACACCGAAGCAGTATGAAATTACGTATTATATTACGCGTTTACTTATAATATTTTAAATGAAAAATTTTCTTTCACCTTTGAGAAATATTAAACATTTAATTTTTATTTAAATTTTATATGTATAACACGCGTTTATAACGGCAAAATAATACCAATATTATTGTTTGAATGATTAAATACTATTATTATCCATATTCGCGTTAAATAAATCCATTGCCATGAGGCGTGATGTATGAAAATTATTAAGTGGAAACCTTGTCAGAAATATACGCATTTATTACACACTTTATTTAATTTTTAACTGTATTGCTCTGTGTTTTCCGAATTTGTTAAAAATATCAAGACAAAAATAGATTAATTTATTTAAAAATAATATTGTTTGAAATACTTTAAAACATTTTTATAGAAAATTTTATAGAATTTAAACAAAAATTTAACCATTGAGTATAATTCATGCCTAATTAAAAGAACGTGTCACTTAAACCATATTTATATTTTCGTTAATTCGATTTCTATTAAAAAAAGTGTCATAAAAAATCCGTTATAAAATAAAAGCGATTCTCTGTACTTAAAACTAATGCGAGGAGTCGCTTACTGCAATTAATAATAATTCAATTATCCCATTATAAAAAGCCAATATAATTACATTAAAAGCCAGGGAAATCTAACACCTGGTATTTAAATCACGCTCGAACAATATAAGAATAAACTTGCTGTTCACCATAGAGTATAATAAATATAATATATTCTTGCTAAGCACATCCTCCTCCCTTTTTTTCTGCTAAAAGGCGTGTGCGTATTATAATTGCAACGATCAAGTCTATAAAGCTTATAGGGTTTTTATAGCTAATTTACAGGTGAGTCGCGTATTATGAGTGCGTTGGTAGTTAGTAATTTTATTATAAACATGTATTATAAAAGGAAAAGAGAAAAAAGATAGAGAGAGTATCTTGTCGTTTGTCGCTTAGACAGGAAGAGAAGACCTCGATCACGTTTGTATAGCGGAGAGTGTCACGTATATAGCAATCTTAACGGGATGACAATGGTATTCTAACTTTTTTTACACTTGCAAAATCAATATCATCATGATATTTCGTAAGGGATTTATTTAATATGTGCAAAGGGTTTACATATGGATAAGTGTTTTGTTGAATATGTTATATAATTTTGTAATCAAAAATCAAAGCTTTATAAAAAATTTTTGGAAAAACCAAAACAGTTCATTTATTTTCATAAAAATATAAATTTTTAAAAATTTATTATTTATTTATTTTTTTCAAAATGTTATAAAGTTTTTTATTTTTTTCCAAACACGTAAGAAAAATATGGATTGTTTATTATATGTTAATAATACTACAAGACTTCCTTTACATAAAATATATCATAAAATAATGTCATAAAACTACATAACATATAATCAGCTTTAAAAAATTATCCTTAATCATAGAAAATAAAAAAAAAATACTTTTACTCAAGTTGACCATTTTTCCACATCGCATATAATGCCACAAATAAAGTAATAGAATATTTTAACAGATATAAATGATGAATTTCGTGCTGTGATGTGTGACACTTAAATATAAGAGTTTTATCCTGGAAAGTTACTATAATTATGATAAAGTGTAATGATAAGAGTTTTCCAACGATGACATTTTAACTTTTTTTTATTTCCGTCCCAAGCATATATATGCACTCTCTCTCTCTCGAGAAATGATTAACGAGACGATTAAATGTTGGCTTACAAACAAATAATTAAGTGTACTTTGACAATCTTAAATGAATTGTAGAAAGTACGGGAAAACGCATATGCCATACTTGAACTATTTTATTTTTCCTTTGCTTATAATGTCTTATACGTATTGTAAATATAGTAAAAAAAAACGTTTGTAGGTATTTATTTGTCAAGTATGTAAGGGAAATGTTAAGCACACTTCAAGATAAATATATAATTAAAATTAAACAAACAATAAAAATTTAGTTAATTTTCAAAGAAATAATTAAAGTACTTTGATAAAATTTGAATAAAATAAAATTATATGAAAGGAACAAATATTTTATAAAAAACTGTTCTTATACTTCAATTTCATATCTCCATACCTAACCTGAAAAATATCACCAAAGATATTTCACTCGTCCAGTAGTAGTTGTAAAAAAATAGCAAAAAAAATATCATGTAGCTTCGATTAGAAAGTTCATATAAATCGATCGATCGACGATTCGTATGTCCAAGATTTTAGCTATAACGATAAGCATCTTTTATAGCATGATATATATATATATAATCCATAACCTAGAGCGGTTTAGATTGGCTCTTTTGCCTCTCTCTCTCTTATCTCAATTTGTATCTTTTTAACAACGATTATAAGACATATAAAAGGTCATCGTTCTTTCGTTTTTAACTTCCTTGCTTTATAAAATATCTAACGAACGATGCATCCACAATACAGTAAACACCCTACGGCTTTTTTTAAATCTTAAGATTATCCAAACGATTAGTCATTATACGTAGAGGATGTATAATAAGAGAGTTTCGCGAAACTCCTTATTCTTGTTTACCTTTTGTATAAACGTTAAAGAAACGAGTAGCTTTGCCTTTTTTTCCAATGGTTGCTTTAATTAGTAATGTTGCGCAATTTGAATAATAGAAAATTAGCTCACCAACCGGTACATATTGTTCGTAATTGAAGAGGAGGCGGAGGAGGTAGGGAATAAGGGGGAAACGGATAATTACGCAGACGAGGTGAAACCTAAGCGCGAACGTAAGAGAGAGATGTTACACAGAGATCTTCTCTATTTAACATTGGCTAATAATGTGGAAACGCCAGTGATTAGTTAATTTAATTATAGCTGATTGTTAATATCAATAATTGTCATGATATAACAATTAACGGTTTCATGTTAATTAATTTGCGTAAATTGATCATTTTCAAAGAATATTTATAATGATTGTTATTATAATTAAATTCAATACAATTTTGGTTACCTAAAAACTAATCAATGCTTATGTAAGATATTAAATGAACCAAAATATTTTAAAAGGTGAAATATTCACATTTTAGAACAGAATGAATAAATTAAATTAAATATTTAAATAAATTTGTGACAGATCGTATAATTTAAAAAAAATTTAATCAGTGATCAAACGTATTCCTTTGGCGCATCAATACTTTACTTTACTAAATTCAACTTTGAAAGTGCACATTTATTTGATGTAATTAACTAAATTGCTTTAACTAAATATATATTTAAGTTTTAAACCTGAGTAATGTTAAGCAAAGATTATTGATATTTATTTTGAAAAATTGACGTACCACTTTACAAAGATGTCTTAGCTTAAGTGTTTAAATATTTTCTAAATTCCATAAATTAGAAAATACGAATTTTTAAATAAGTATATTATTTTTCAGGCTTAAGAGTAAAATTTTCACTTCAATTAATCTATCTTAAAGACTTCAATAAACTTTCACTTCAGTTACAATAAGAAGTTTATTTTATCGGAAGTTTATTACTCTATTTAACAGTAATAGTATTTCTAGATTTGCCTTTCACAAAAAATTGAAATAAAAATAGCAATTAATTGCATTTAATTGATTTTATAAATCATAAAGTTAGTAAAACTCAGACTCTCAGACAAAAATTAGTACAATATTTTAATTAAAAAAATGTGACTACAAAGTAAATAAAAAACATACTTTAATTCTTACATAAAAAAACATGATTGCAATAAATTATGAAGATCTTCAGTCATAGTATATAAAAAATCAAAACACTCTACTTTCGATATTTCTCTTTATATCCTCTATCTATGCTTGCTTTTAATAATTACATAGACATAAACATGTTACTGCACATAAGGAAGCCGCAATTTCATGCCGATATATAACAGACGGGATTAATCATGCATTTAATGATAACGGCATTCCCTTCTACCGTAGGGTATAAACACAAATCCGTAAGTGATGCGAATAGTGTAAATACAAGGCTTCTCTCTGCTCGTGATTACGCGTTTCTACAATTAGTTTAACAAATCGACGATGTAGAAAGCTATGAAATATAAGATTATTAAAATTGTTTTATTGTAAATTAGTACAAGTTAGGCTTTGTAAATTATAGCTTTTACAAGGTAATCTGATATGTTTGTAATCATAGGCTAGTTTTTAATATTTTTATTTTAATGATGGTATGATGTATATATTAAAACGAGAAATTTATTGATAACCAGATATGTTTAGATAAATATTATTAGAAAAATATGCAAAATTATTGATAAATTAATTTATGCATTTCGTGATTACAATATTAAAAATTATGGCCTGATTAAATAATTTAGTTAAACTCCAAACCTGTTTCAATCACTGTCAAAAACAATAAATTTTAAAAGAAAACAATCATTTATTAATAAATATAAATATAAACAAAAAGTTAACTAGACATTTTCTCAATAATTGTTTTCCATCCGTAAATTCTACTTAGGCATTACAATGTCAAGCATTATATACTTACTAAAACACAAAATTTTATCATGCATAAATATACAGGAATAACTTTTCAACAATTCACAATGTAGCGTGTGCATACGTATGAGTGAAATTCGTGTCATTGAGCATAAACATGTAGACTATGCATTTCCATTGTTCTTTGTATACATACAAAGCTTTGGAGTATTATGCGTGTACATTAGACGTTAAGCCATATTCAGGACAAAGTGCATTTAGCCATATAGTCGATATATATAAGTTGCAATGTAATACGCTTTCGACTTCCCACGTGAGAGACTGACTAAAACGTTTATGCGACACCTGACAATGTACCTTTTTATGTTTTAGAAAATTATTTTTTTTTTTTTTTTTTTGTGAAATTGAGAGCAAACTGATTAGGTTGCCTTTTATTTGCTATTGTTTGAAAAATGTCACTATGATGATTTGATGGCTAGATATTGAATATTTTTGAAAAATTAGAAAGTAACTCTACTGATTGAAAGTGATCAACGGAAATTCATGCGGAACTAAATTATTCCTTTTCATTGATTATTTGACTACTTAGATAATTTACGTAATTTCAATAAAAAGGTGTTACTACAATGTACCATAATATCTTTTAGTCTCAGAAAAGATAATACAGCAAAATTATTCGGAAATAATAATCTCCATTTAACTAAAGTTAAATACACAACTCATTTCTACTTTTTTACCTATCATCCTAAAATTGCTATTTAGATTACTTTAAAGTTTGCTTTTAAAACCAAATTTATTCCATAAAAAGATGAAATTTCTTGAAAAGGTACACTTAAAATTTTGAAGAAAAAATTTTCATGAGGGGTCAGATTTGATTGCTATCGTTTCCATTTAGGATTTTAAACAATGCATAATGACGATTGTGAAACGAAAAAATTTTGAAACTTTTCAAATCATTTTATTTACTGCCTAAAACAAGTTTTGCAACAAAATTAGTTTATCATGAATAAAACATAAAATATTATAAATAACTAAAAATCATTTATTATTACGTAATACTTATTCATCGACCATCAAAAGAACTGATGTTATTATTAGAACAAAAAAATTTATTTTAATGTGAAAAAATATTTTTATTAATTATGAAATAATGTTTTTCAGATGTTTTACGGATATATTTTTTTGTGCAGTGTAAACGAATCAACTATCCAAAAATCAAATTTTAAGGTATTACGAATTGATGTAAAAAATAATACTGTAAAAAGTCAAAACATAAATTTATTATTTTTAGAAAAGTGTAATAGAATGATGAAATTTCAAAAATTAAAAAAATTTACAGTATTATATTGATTTGAGTTGAAATTTTGATGTCACTACTTAATTAAAATTTCGATCATTTTAGCATAATTCATGAACTAACTGGATAGCAATTTTTTTTAAGGATACACCATGAGAAATGAAATAATATCACTAATTATGTAATATCAGTTTTGTTTTCAAATTCGTAATTTGTATCATGATAAAACTACTGATTAATCGTAGTCACGAACAAACGATTTATAGCCGTTTTCAAATTGTTGCAATTTAGAGCAGTTTTATAGTTTCTTTAAAAACATTTAACGCAGCACGGTAATTAGGATGGATATGATTTATTTTTCCGAAAAAATTATTTTGAAATTTAAGCACTCCTATAAAAAAAATACATAACTATCTTGTTAGCTTATTTATTTATGTATTCACGGTGTAAAAATTTTGATATAAAAATATTTTAGCTATCGAAATAACTAGCTCAATAATTTATAGTAGTTGTCGACTCCTTACGTATATAAAAAAGGTATTCAAGATAAAATACTTTTAAATTTGATTGACAATTATAACATGACGGCATAAATAAGTAGTTAATATTTTAGAACTGTTAGCAGTTCCGAAATTAAGATTTACAACTTCAAAACTTAAATTTTTGTATAAACATTAAAATCAAGGCTTTGAAATTCCATATCTTATATAAAAATTGAAATTTTGAAATTGCAACAATCTATAGCTAAACTTTAGTTTCTTATTTATCATGTTGTATTGAAATAGCAAACCAAATTTGAAAGTACATATTTTAAAATAAAAATTTTTTCATATTGTAAAGGATCGATAACCACCTTGAAAAAAAAATAATCCTTATCTATTTTCCAACAAATTTGTAAGTACTTACAGATAAATGAAAAAAATACATACCACTCCTACGACGTTTTTAAAAGATCCTTGGTTATGCATTGGATGGGATTTGAAATAAAAAAAAGCCGAATGAATCGTGACTTGAAAAAATTCTGTGCACGCGTCACGTTTAAAAGCACTATAAGAACGACTCAATGCTATAATGCGCTTGGGCTTTACAAAATCTTAATATTATAGTAACGCAGCTCCCAGATAAAATATTCTTTTTTCAAAATCTACAAATCCAAATTTTTATGAAAAGCGGTGAACGGATGATAAAGAATCAAATTAACTGAGTATTGAATGGTTTCTTATCAGATATACTGATGAGATTTAAAAAGCAGATCAGAATCAAATTCCTTTTGTAAATTCAACAAACTTATAATTCATAATTTAATTTTAAAATATTTAGTTTTTTTCAATAGTAAAATCGTCATAGTATATTGAATATATAGAAAAAAATTTTTTTAGCAATTTGGTAATGGTATGCTGTAGCTATGACCCTGGCAATATTGCTTCTTGTCTAAATTAAATGATATATATTCTGTATATCGGAGGTTTACAAGTAAATAATGAATTATAATTTATTTTTTAATTAATATAAGCAAAATTGTCAAGTTTATCACTACAAAATTGCAAAAAAATTTTTTTTCAGAAATAGCTTTTTTTTAAATAAAAATGAAATAGCCCCTTTCTTCAACTGAAAATGAAATGATCCATTCTTCGTCAAGTTATGAATTATTTTATTGATTGAAAAAGAAAATATAAAAGTAGACTCTTATAATTAAAACATCATAAAAATCTACATAATTCTATTAAAATTAATTTTTTTAATAATTGCATTTTTAATTTTTACATAATTTATTAATTTTTCTGATTTATTAAATACTATTATTTGAAATTCTAAGAAATCCATAGTTTTATTATAAATGTGTAATCCGATTGAAAACAAAAAAAAATGAACTAAAATTTTCTGTGTATATCAATGTACTACAATTGTTTCGTTCTTATCGGTGTGCGCGTGGGAGAGCATTAAGTATAAAGAAAGTCGTTAGCTCTTATAGGTTGTATATACCGTGAAATCAAAGGGAAAACTTTGGGATAACGGTGTATAACGATATCTTGTGAATTAAACTGCGCAAACAGTTGACCTAGTTAATCATATGTACATAAAGTTCATTAAAAATAATTATATAACAGTTTTTACTTTTAACAATAAACTTTTATTTTATTAAGGGCAATTGTAAAAATATTGGCAATCAGGTGGAGATATAGGAAAGCATTAATGATTGCATGAACCTTTTTTAAAAATTTTGCATCGATTTGAAATTTTTTAGGAATGTAAATATAAATAATTTGTTTATTATTTAAAATTATTTAATTTATGAATGATATCATAAAAATCATACGGAATAATTAAGAGATTAAAAGCTTTAAAGGCTTGAGAAACATTTAAATAACGAATAAAAGTTACATATTAAAAATATATTTTTCAATTAAAATACTGCCTTTTACCTATTGACACACTTGCAATATAATGTTGACGTCAGGTCGTTTTTATATTGTTTATTACCGTTGTGCCCGCAGGAGCAGTGTTACGTCAAATTGCTAAAAATAAAAGTTTATAAAAGTTGTACCCATGTAACGGGTTATATCTTTAATAAAAATACATCATATGACTCAACTTTACGATTGTTTAAGTAAATCGTTATAAACTTATAAAATAACTGTAACTTCTCTCTTGCTGCACGATTACACATTAAAAATAAATGCACAAATCTTCGTGGAAGGATAAGAGTGGATGTTTCAAAAGTTATGGTAAGAAGATTGAAGTGTACATTAGAATAATTGATTCAATTCATTAGACAAGATGGAATCACTTCTTTTTATATATGCTTTTCTTTAACTTACAAGCGTTGCTTTTTTGTGCTATGGAATTTTGCAACCTATTATAAATATTTTTATAGGGGTTTTTTAGGATTATAAAATAAAAGTCTAATAATCATTTTATATCACCTCCTATATTAACGAGGAATTTTTTAATGGGAAAATAAATAAAAATTTATTAAATATTTTTAGAGAGTAATGAAATACAATTTTGACAATCGTTTTGGTATCATTTTATATTTTAAGGTGAAATTTATTCAGAGGAGGTGAATAAATTAAAAATTTTATTTAAATGTTTCTGATTTTTCCATTTTTGCAATAGATAGTAGTATTAGTTAATAAATTACTTTACTACCACTGGTCATTACTTTTCTAAAAGGGAGAATAATAAATGAAACGATAGTGAAAACGATAAAGTTAAAGAGTTAAATATTGAAAAGAAAATAATATATAATAACAATGCCAAAATATAAACTGCATAAAAAGTAAATCCCTTAAACTATGTAAAAAAAGATTTAACCTTGTCCAAAAAAATAATTTCGAAGAAACAACGTAAAACTTAAGAAGATAAACAGCACTCCAATTCATATCTCATAAATCCTTCGAAAGCCAGTATAAATGAAGACAATGCGATCTAAATCCTCGCATCTTGAAAAGCAATAAAACACAGTTATATTGGCATCTATTCAGCATGCATTACCATAACAGCTACATATACAAGCGTATTATCGTAAAGTGCGTATATAAAGCGTGTAAAAAAAAAGAAAGAAAAAAAAATACAAACGGTTGGTGGTGTGATTAAGCATCAAATTAACGATTACGACGTTTCAACGTTATATGACTAACTTAGCTATTCCGTGTATATACCTTGAGCACATGTATAAACCTTACGGAGTACACAGGATGATATTTAGTTGCGTTTGCTTTATATGATACGTGTAACCCGCTAAGTTCTCACGCTCGTATTATGTGGTTACGTGCGGTAATGAATTTTGCAATGTGAACTGCTAAGAGATAAAGAGAGAGAGAGAGAGAAGTTTGATACAGAAAAGTCCAAATGGAAACAATTGTTCACTGTCGAGTTTAAATGTCTTGAATTCAGATCAAATGTCTTTTGAGTTTGTTTGTTATTTTTTCCTTTTATTGTGTGTTTATTTGCATTTCTTAATTATTTATTGGTATTTACGTTATAATGACGATAGTAAAATATTTTAAATAAATTTACAAGCTGCTTTATCTATATTATGAATAAAGATCATTTTCGTATTTAATTTATAGATTTTTATGTGAAAATTTATTTATAAATTCTTATAATTAAACCTTTTTTTACATTTCATCTAATTCAAATAAAAACTTTTACTATTTTGTGATAATAATTTGATATGTTTATTAAATTTTTTAATTAAATGTGATTTCAAATACATATTATATTTAAAAAAACATTATTTCAACTATATTTTATTTTTAAACACAAAGAGGCTGGTTATCTTATGCTTTTTAAGAGACTATTTCGACTTAATATTTTAAAAGCTTTTGTCATAGGAGTCTCATAAATAAATTTTGACAAGGTCACCCTCATAACATTCAATCCTTTATCTGGATTCTTCTACTTTTCTCATTATCCTTTCTGCTCGTCAATCCTCTTTAAGTATATCACAAATCAGCATCTTATGGACAAAGATTTTTTTCGTACTAAGAATTATGAATTTTTTATCTTTTTTTTACAATCAGAAATAGTTAAAATATAATTTAGGCGTTATAAAGAAAAAAATTATTTCCAATTTAATATAAATAAAAAGTTATCGCTTCTATTTCTCAATTCATAAAAGAAAATAAATGCATTTATTTAAGGCAATAAAAATTATTTATCAAAGCAAAGCAATTGTTTTACAATACTTAGATATGCATTTTATATTTACTTGCAGTACATAAATATAGAGATAAATATTATATATACTTCGCAGTACATGATAAATTCCAAACAGGTAAATAATGCAATTAAATACGTATATTGCAGTCCATTAAAAAAATTCTAAGAAACTATATTGTCGTTTATTATTATATGTTTTATACTAATGAATAATTTATCAAATTATTTAATAATTTATCAGTTGCCTTGTGATTGATATTGAAGCTTCTTTTTAATTCTTCGTATTCACCTTCTGAAAGTTCTTGATAAGTATTTTTACACTGTAAATCATTTTTATCAATTAATTCTTTTCTTGAATTTTGATTTATTATTCATGATATTTATAAAACCTAATAGTTCTTTTTTAGTAAATTTGTCACAAAGAATTATGTTAAACCGAAAAACAATAGTACCACTATTCAAGCCATCATGAAAGCCTAGAAGCTTTAACTGAATAATCTCCAAATTCAAGATCAAGACGAAGAATGTTCTACTCAGTTTTTAATTCAAAATTATACCACTAATTTCTTTTTTTTAAATCTGCAATAGCATTTTTGCTTTATAAAAATCTTTATAATAAGAAAACAAATTTTCTTACGGAAAACTTCAATAAACAAAAGTAAACAAACTAACAATTTATTTTTAATTTTCCATTAAAGTGTTTGCTTTATAAAATTACTTTCTTGCGTTAAAATTCAGGCATACTTATGGATATAATATAAATTATTTAGTTTATTTTAATAATATTCTGTTTAATAATGAACCAAAAAATATCAAAGAACTCGCTCTCAATTTCTAGTGCATACCCGAACAATATCTGTACAATTCAAAGGCTATCTTATACAGTTTACCAGCACAGGTAAATACCTTGTGGTATATAAAATGTCGGCATCTATAAACTTCTTTCTAGTCCAGCAGTAACTTTAAAAGCGCCACAATATCGGTTCGTTTGTACAATATGTTATAAAAGAGTAAAGGGTTAAAGCTTCTCTTTAGAAATGTACAGATACGTATCGGTATCTTGTCTCTCTTTTACTCTCGTACGTTAGTCTATGTGCATTTAAAGTACGTTTAAAGGTTTTTCCTATAGAAAACAGCTCGAGGGGAAGTTTTCTTTTCGTGATTTTTTTTTCTCTTCTCTCGGTTTATTTTGCTGATGCGTATTGCAATACGATTTAAAGTTTGTTACACGCTGTAAAAAATAAAGTCTGGTAAATTTATTACCTCGAGAGCTGGAAATAAAGTGACCCAATGCTGAGTTTGCAGTTAAAGCACTGAAAATATTGTTAAATCTTTACTCGATATAGTTATCTCATTAGGTGATTTGAAATTATTGGAATTAGAAATCACAATTAATAAGTAATATTTAAAAAAATTTTCATAGTTATAGAAAGTTTCTGAATGGAATAATTTAATTACAAACCTAACAAGGAAAAGAGAAAAATTAAAAACTACACAGAAAAAACAATGAATTTTTTAATAACTTTCGTACTTTTTATTTATCAATAATGTCGGAATTTCCAATCATATAATAATGCCTTGCAGTTACAGCTGATACTACTGTCATTATGTTGTATAAACTAAATTTTAAGAAATTTTTTTTTTAATGTTCAATATTTTATTTAGATATATCGATCGTGAGATTTCTAGATATTAGTAGTAATTAATTTATTTTAACCGCTCATTTTTTTCGATTTGGATTTGCTCTAGAAAAATAACAATAGAATTTAATTTCACATAGTAATTTTTTTTTTTAATAAAAAGATGACCCTTATTTTCATTAGGTTTTAAAATTTTAAAAGCGGTTAATTTGAAATTTCAATGTAAACTGGAAATTTTACCACATCCAATAAAACAACTGCTTCCAGCATTGGTTAACATTATTTCCCAGAACCCAATACAGTTATTTTACGTTTACAGATCGTAAATTTATTTATTTTTTTCAATGCAATCTAATCTTTAAATTCCGTATTATCTAGTGAATTTTTATTCAGCTTTATAATTGTGATAATATAGTTATAAACGTGGTTTATAACTTATAAACTGTATATGGTTGCACTTACGATTAGTTAGAACGTATACGTTGCTCGTTATATGGTTTCGTTTACAATGATATTATACGTTGAAATAGAATAATACTTATGCTTTTGTGAGAATTTAAAATCTTAGAATGACTATGAGGGATATTGAACTTATTTGGTAAACTTAAAGTTTATTTAATTTTTATTGTATGAGAAATAAAATAGGAAACGAAAATTTTATAATCTAATAAAGAACATATATTTTCAATTTCTAATTTAAGAATATTTTTATGATATTAAAAAAAAGTTTTAAATGCAATAGTTTTGAAAATCTTATATATTTAATTGACATGTCGGATTAAATCTAAACAAAGAATATATTCATTTTAAATCCATGTTAATTCTAATATATAATCAGCGTGTAAAAATTTTGAAATATTTTCAAACTTTAATTAAATAAGGTACAAAAATACATTATAATTAAAAATTGTATAAACCCACTAAAATAAAAATTTTTAGCAATATTAACCATTATTATTTTTTAATCAATAATACATTTTTTAATGAGATGCAAAGAAAAAATAAAAATTAGCTCTTTTACCAATCGTATTTCCTTCAAGATCGAACATTATCGTACTTCCTTTAAACGCCACATACAGACTGTATAGCAATACCGCGCATCTTCGCATTCGCTCTCGGCTTCAATATAAAAAAGAAAAAAAAGAGAAGAACATCACCCGGATATAAGGTATAGCTTGGGGGCAGATATATAAGCAATACAGCCGGGTTTACTGTCCTCCTAACTTGCTTTCGATTCGCCTCGCTGCCCCTTTACATATATGCTTATATGCATGTATGTATAGGTACACGTTCAAATGGTTTTAAAGGATGTATATCCTCTCTCGTGTAGAGAATCCATTCATGACATTAGCGTATAGTGCATATCACTACTAGTAATTGCGACGGATATATTCTCTGATTTACACCGTACCGTGTGTGATTGACTAGCCTATTAGCTACAAGTTGAATCCCTTTTTTTTAATTTCTTGTTTTTCCTTGGATTCAATAGCTATTGGATACGTGCATATGTATACAGTTGAATGATGAGTGTGAAGAAGGATTTGTATTTTAGCTTTTTGCTCGAGCTCTGTGTTGAAAAAATTTTTCATTTGTTACTATGTAATTACGAGTGTAATTTTTTTTTTTTTTTTACATTAATTTTTTTAATTTACTATTAGATGTAACAATTGAATATAAGAAAACGAATTGAAATTATTTACAATATTGGATATCAATACATAATATTATATGTGATATGTAAGGTCGTCAGTGGCTCATTCGATAGAGCAATGGATTCATAATCTCGAGGTCTCGAGTTTGAATCCCGCTCTCGGCGTCAATTGTTACAAGCACCACTGTACATTACATGTGCTTTCTTAACAAACACACTGAGAATCTCCGTTGCTAATTAGCATCGTGATGATAGCTGAAATACAGCAGCGTTAAATAAATTAAAAAATAAAAAATTGTAAGGTTGTCGGTTTTCTGGTCACTTGTAAAAAAATATACCCCTTTTTTTATATTTTTGGTGTAAAGGGAATATTTTTAAGGTCAACCGCACTGGTTTGTTGCATGCACCGAACTTCGTGTGCGCACGTGTGTGTGTGTGTGTCCATAAATGCATGTGTACATACAAAGATAGATCGTATGATTGTTAAAATTATCCACTGTGTCACCAGAATTTGTCAAACTTATAGAAAATCCCATATCCAGACAAAGTTCGGCACTTGCAGCAAACCAGTCCTCCTTTATTTTTGCATTAATACCAAGTTTTATTACGGAAAATACTTTAAAAATTAAAATAAAAATCTAAAAATTGTCAACAAGTTTCTCACCTATCCAAAAAAAATTTACAACAAACAAATCAGGTTCTTAGATTTCTCAATATATAATTACTTAAGTAGTTAAATATGATATTAAAAAATTTTATTGATTAGAATAAGTTATTCATAAATCACTACATACGCGATTCTAATTAGAAACAGATACATACCAGTTTTAATAAAAAAAAATATATGAAAAATAATGCAAAAAAAAGTAGCAAAACATCAATATAGATTTATATCACGATTTGATATTCGAAAATAAAAAATAAATTAATATAATTATAAGCCATTAATCGTGAAAACGAAAATAAAAATAAATCAACTTTATACTAGTTCTCTCTTATATATAAAATATAAGCACTCGAAGCGGTTTAATTTCAAGCTCGTTTGCATTCGTTGCAAAGAGCCGTATAATATTTATGCACAATTAGCCTTCTAGCGACGAACGTTAATAATAACGTTAAAAAAAAGAAAGAAGAATACGGAAAAATAATGACTAAACGTCTAAAGAAGCGATGCAAAAGGCCAATTTAACTTCATTTTTTAATACTTTTTACTTTTCCTTTGAATAAAAATACATGTATATATATACCAATTATAAACGCGCTTGAGCATATCGATAATAGAAATCGATGTTGTCGCTAAATTTCAATAAAACATACGCATATAATATAAAAGCGGTATCGTCTCTATACAGATACCTTTTCCCTTTCAATTTGTTCGGTCATTGTTTTGTCGCGTATATACGTTTAGTGCCTTTTATATATACTACATTAAAAGGCGCTTGTTAGTGCTTTTATAGCTATACATCATTGGAATTTTCTATAATTGGTTATTATGTAGGAGGGTAAATATTCACTTTCGTTTCTTCGACGAAAGGATATTTTTTTTAGCTTGTATTTTCTTTATTTTTTTTTACTTATTGTTTTATATACAGAGATTGATAATTGGATAGGATTACATGATAAATTATTTATCAATTATTTTTGCTTTAATATGCCATTGAATTGACGGATTTTTATTTGAAAACGCGGAAGCTAAAATAAATTGATTATTTATACGCTACAGTATATAAAAAATGGGTAATTTCAGTTGAAAAATTATTTTTTTACTTTAACAATTATTAATTATAAGATAAATAAAAAGCAATCTTGTTTCAGATCTAATTTATCTCACGTTATATTTTTTTTTTGTAAAAATCAAACACAACAATTTATTTTTAAGCAAGGATATTAATTAAAAATATTAATTGAGATGAATAAATTCTCTTTGAAGGAAATGAATTTTTTATTCCTGTGAATAAAAATAAATTTATTTCATATATGTACTCATCACCATAAGTATTTATATTAAAATCGTTTAAATAATCTTCACTCAAATGCTTTATCCATGTATTTCATCGGCTATTTAGTTGACATTTATACAAATCAGATTAATAAAATACTTTAAAAAAAAGAGGCTTGTCTCATTCATCAATATGTCTTTAATGATTGACGACATATTCCTGTTCATAAAAGCTTGTTCTCTTATCTAACAAAACAATATTCTACAAGTGTTTTTTTTTACAAGATAAAACCCTATGTTTTATAAGTAAGTTTTGCTTTTGTTAGACCTTATAAAAAAAACATCATAGATTCTGATTGATGTGTTGTTTAACGGTTTAAGATTAGAAATTCTTCTTTGATTAAGTACATCAAATTTTATATGTAATTAATTCCGAAAATTATTAAAGTTTTTTTTAAATTATTAAAAAATAAGTATTAACATTTTAAAGATTTTAAAATTTTAATAAAAAAAGGCTTGCAAGTGTTTTTATTGAAGTTATAAATTCTCCTTAATGATTCTAAACAGCTGGTTTACGAGTCAATAAATAAAACGTAAAGTTTAATTGTCAATTTATATTGAAATGACAAAGTTTCTATAGTTGGTTTACTACCCTTTTCAAATACGCTGCAATTGAATAAACAATTTTTATGTATTTCGATCACTGTATTTGATTCACTCACTATGAGTGAAAGTCAGTTCATAAAATGGTTCATGGCAATTCATAAATTGAGATAAAAATATAATCTCGGATATAAAATTCAATAAAATTGCAGTTTAATTGTCAATTATTAATTACAGTTTAAATATCAATCAATAAATTAGCAATTAAACTCGAACGTTTTATTTATTGACTCGTGAACCAACCACAGAGAACCATTTTAAATCACTTAATATAAACGAAATTTATGATTAAAGGATTGTACAGAACATAATGGGTTATTTAGAATTAAAATTATCTTGACTTTTATTGTTAATGAATGAATACATATACGAAAGTATATTAAATTTATATCATCAATTAACCTGCAAATAGCAAGGTCATATAAAACGAACTAATTTTTTATACATATTGCATATTCTCAATCTAAAAAAATTTCATTTCAAAAGGTTTCAAGGATACATTTTTTTGTCAACTCGATATCAAAACTATATTCTTATATTATATCGTTATTTAAATCCCCCTCAGGCTCTTTAATCCATGCGAATCAGAGACTCTCTAGTTGTAAGAAATGAAAAATTAGGGTGCACTCATATATGGATTATCTTTTATATTACAGCATTGTTTCATAGTTGGTCAAGCTTTGACCTCCATTATAGGAATGAATAGCGCACAGATTTTTATGTTTTAAGATTTTATCACTGCAATAATAGATTAACATTCCATGTCTTATTTTTTTCATCATCATCATGTATATATATATATGTGTATTTCGTGACTTGTGTTTACTTATTCTAAAAAGTGCTTGTGCACGGATGTATGTTAAGCGCAAATCGTGATCAAATTTTATCACACCTATATAGTGTTTTGCAATTATGTTACTTAGCGTCAGGTGTTCAATTTTCGTATCTTTTTTCTTATCGTTAATTTAGAATCTTTATTTTTTATTTGAAAATTCAGAAAAATTTCTCAATAAAGATAAAAGAACAACAATCCTTTTTAAATATTATACGTGAGATACAATAATTATTGTATTATAAAGTTGCGTAAATTTTACATAATTTAAACAATGTAACTTTATTCTTTATACGTGCTGATATAAAATGTTGAAAATTTCTGGTATACTTAATATCTACATCCTTATTTTTCGCAATTACGAAAATATGTTATCAAAGTTGTGGCGTGCATACACATGAAGGAAATGAGACATTTATAAAGTCACGCATTGCGAAAGTCATATTATGATATGAAACAATATTTTTCTTGTGAAATATTTGATTTTGATAATTATTATATAATTAAAATAATATTCAAAAGCTATTAATAAAATAATAAATTACCTTTAAGTTAAAATATAAATTTAACAAACAATTTAAAAGCAATTCTGCCTAAGCGTCTATATATCATACAATTACAGGATAAATAATGTTGAATATTTCTACAATGAATAAGTATAACAATATATTATTTGAAATTCACGTGTCTTCCACAATGTATTCTTGTTAAATACAGTAAGTTACGTTATAAAATACTTTGAAACAAAACACTTCAGCATCTGTTATTGTAAGTTTTATACATAATACTGTGTAAACGTAAAAAACCATCAATTTATTTAGTAAAGATTATCAGTTGACACAAGCAACAAGTTATTTATATGAAGCTGAAAAAAAAACATCAAACATTTGAGTAATTTTATAAAAGTATTAGTTATTTTGTAATAAACATTGCAACGATGCTTTTTTCAATAATACTATTTAGTACCTTTCATTTCGTTAAGGTTAGTATGAACAAGACTTTAAAAAGTTTGTATACCTTAATATAACCTAAAAAAAAGGATTTAAGTAACCAACCATAATATTACAATTTTGCATTAGTAATTAAAATTACATTTTAATCTCATCAAAGTCAATAAATACAAGCTTCCCTATTTTTTTTGTTATTTAAATATCAGTCCCACTATTTGAAAATCGGCCACTATGATCGGTTTACCCGATTCACAGAGGCGCCGCATTCTCCACGCTCACTCTCTCTCTTTGAAACCGCGAGGTATTAAAGTAACTTTCAGTAAAAGAGTCGCCGCCGAAGATATCGTACCACACGGTGTGTGTATGTTTTTAAAAAAGTCTCTCCTTGCACACCAGGCTGCTTCTCTTTGGCTTATATATACTCACGGCGTGCTACTTTATTTTTCTTTCTCGATCGTTCGTGTTTCCTTTTTGTAAAAACCTGTCTATTTTACTTGGTCAAAAGAGATAAAGGTTTAAAGAATTGCGTGATTGTATTGTAATTTAAGTGTGCCGTAGAACTTGCTTTCTTATGGTTTTTATTTTTTTATGTGAATTGTGCTGTTGTTTTTTTAGTATTTAGTTTTGTTGAAAAAATGGTGGTAGTTTACGGATAGAAGTTGACAGTGATTCAAGTTTGTTAAAGATTTTCTATGAAAAAACGTGAGTACCTAGATTTTAGACAAAAAAATTGTAAAAATGTGTTGATTATAATAATATCTCACTTGCAAATACATATTGATTTCTGAAAAAAAAAGATTTCGAATATCAGATTCAATAATAACGTGTTTATGATATAGATAGTTAAAAACAATTGATGGTCGTTATTTTGTTATATTCCATACAAGCGAGCATACAAGTTTAATTCCATATCAAACTTCAAAATAGTAAAAGTATTGAAATAAAAAATCATATAAAATAAACTCTCATTTCACTTTAATTACAAAAAAATTGTTGGAAAAATCAACTTTTGCTTGTTTTTAATAAAGTTTTTAATAATATACGTGTCAACTTTCTCTAATCATCTTACAATTTATACGAGTACATATACACATCAACCATGAAAATCGTGCTCTAATTATAATTAACGTATATATTAATGCTACAAAAAACAAATGTAGTTTATAAAAGAAATTTTGATACCCCAACCAAAACAGCTGATCTACTTTACGAAGATTTATATGCGCATGCGCTTGTAGTTTTCTATTAACTATTATAAATTTCATTAGTTATCGCTCATCTGTATCTAAAATTATATGCATTTTTATTATTTTTCATTATTTTATTAAAAAAATTATCTAAAGATTGACGTTAATTTATTATATTAATTATTAAATTAATTATTAATGATATTACTCAATCATCGATTTTAAATAATTTTTATACAAATAAAAAAAAGTAACTATTTAATCATTATTCTTATTTTTAAATTAATGGATATATTATACACTTTGAATGTTCGTATTCTTAAATACACCGAAAATTGATTATTCAATAAAATCATTAAAAGTTTTTTCGAGAAAATTTATTAATTTGTTGTTACACATTACGCGGAAGTGTAGCAAAGCAAGTCCCTTGGGGAGATGACAAAACTTGACATGCAACTTTCATCTTAAATTCGCATTTTTCTACACCCAACAAGTTTCTTAAAAGGCAATCATGGTTCTTTTTTCCTAGGCTTTTATATCTCATTTCTGGAAAAACTAAACTAGACGTAAAGAGCGTGTTAATTAATTTAGATAAACGCGAATTTTCTCTTAGTACTAAGAAACAATAAAAGCCGAAAACGCTACTTGTATTGCACAAAAAAAAACGTGATTTATTTCAAAATTTCATTAAATTACTTGTAAACAATTTAATTAATGATTTTAATTAGAAATAAATGTTTAAGAAACGCTTTACGAAAATTTAAAATTACAACAAATTTATCACATTGAATAATATGTGATTTCAAATAATTTACTAAATATTTAGGAAGTTTTGTTGTTAAGTTCATTCTTCATTTATTTGTTTTTTGCTTTGCATTGTTAAATAACACTAGTTCCGGTGTAAATATTGTTTGTTAACATATAATATTATTGAATTATTGCAAACGGAAAATTTTTAAAGTTTCAGGAAAAAATGTAATTTTTTTTTATTTTGAAGGTCAAGGATTTTCGCGTTTTTATTATTAATTAAATTTTAAAGAAAAGAAATTGAAAATATAATTATTTTCGGAGTTTTTAGATAAACAATAAAAGAAAAATATTAGTTTTTAAATTTAATCAAAACTCAAAGCTAAAATACCATAAAAAAAAATTTTTTTCCGAGCAGAATAAAAAAATTATTTTCTATCTTTTGAAGTAACCAAAACTTTAAATCGAAACGCACGATAATACTAACAAAGACATTGTTCTCATCACCATGACCGTACATCAGTTTCCCCTTTCTAGTATTTTTTTTTATTAAAACATCCAAGTTAATTATCATCAAGCATACAAAAGCAGGAAGGACAACAATGACAATGTATAATATATACACGTACATAAAATTGCTGTATACAGAGGAAGTTAATATAGAGTATATGGCAGTACATCTCAGGAGAGATGCGAATGACCTGCTATATACTCCGGAAATGTATATATACAGTACAATATGGAGTCGCCGCAAGTGTGTAAAGATCAATATCTTTGCTTAATTTGCAATACAACGGCTCTGCATAGCTCAATATTACGACTCTTGCAGCTCTTGCATATCGAATCGAATAGTTGATACGGTTTATGCATTTTATATCTATATATACAGACAATAAAGCGTTTCGATTTTGAATTTTAAATTATTGCTTGATTAATGTTCCGTTAAGATTTGTATTTTTAAAATTTAATTTTCTAGAATATTATAGTGGGTGTTATGCGTTAAAATGAATTATGTTTACTTTTGGATGAAATTGTTCTTGCTTGTATAAAAATGTGTAAATTGACTATTTAAATTTGGATGGGAATGATGTTTAAAACCACAGATTTCAATTTTGAACGAGAAAATTTGATGTTAAATGATGCAATTTCACCTTGCATTTTGGTATTTTATTTTCAATTTTCATTGTAATTTAAAATTTATATTTACTTTGTTACGTTTACTTGTAACATTATTTTAATAAAATAATATTGTTCTCTTCAAGCAAAAACCATTATTAAGGTACCCTTTAGAATTATTGTTTCAATTTATTTTTCACCTATCACTATCATCATACAAAGTAATTTGCAACATAATTATCAGAAGTTTACCTAAAATATTAAATTATTATAACTCTTAAATAGATTTACACGAAGAACAATGTTGTAGTAAAAATTACTATAGTTTAAAATAAAGTCTTCACAGATTGCCATTATAGCAAAAAAGAATCATAGTTTATGGTAAAATTTATTAAAAATACAGGAATTTTCATCATATTTTTTAAAATTTTATTAGAAACTATAATAATTTTTTCTACAATGGTAATCAGTGACAACTTTACTTTGAGCTATTGCAATTTTTACTTAAACATTTTTCTCCGTGAATCAATATTTTAAAAAAATATTTATTTTTCATTTATTTTAAGAATACGTACAAACGATCAATTTATAATTACCTCTAATTCATTTCCAGTAAACAGATTAAATAAAAAATGAATCATTAAACTCTTCTGAAAACATTAATCCTAATAAATGTGTCTTAAATTAACCGCAATTCTACAACTTAATTGAAAACTATATATAAGATCGTTTTTACATTTTTTTCCTCTTGTAAATAATCATCGACATACCTGCCATTTGTCCTTAAAATTTTGTGTAATCGTGAAATTTATTTGTACAAATATTTTATTAAATCACATGTTTGTAAAATCAACAAAAATTTATTTAAAAATAGGATAAATTTTAACATTTTCTAACAAATTTTGTAAGATGGTAAAATAGTATGTGCGATACAAGTGAAATCGTAACGCGCTTTCAATTTAAAATTTTACACATATACACTTGCGGATATATATAAGTTTAACGTTTACGTACGTCTTGCGGTGAAATTTCTATACAGTTGTCATACGCGCAATATCCGTTTTGTGTTCCGTAGAAGGGAGGAAAAAAACTTTTTCAATTATACCATAACAAAATCGTCGCTGATGGTGCACATATATACACACGAGAGAGTTTCTCAACTTTCCAATTCGTGATATATTTAAAAAAAAAAGCGATCGAATCCAATGACTAAGGAAGTAATTTTATGATGAGGAACATCTTCGGATATTTTTTTTCGATCATGTTTTCAGTTACTTTTAAATGAATATTTTTTAGAATAGATATACGTATGTTAGGTGTATTTAAATTCACCAATAATATGGGTTGGGTGATTAGTTTGCGTATTATTATTGTAAATTGAAAAGGCAAATAATTGAATATTTTAATAAAACAATTATTGGAACAAGAATCATGTCGAACATAGTATTAATATTAGATGTACTTGTATGTATAACAGTTTATATTTTAGATATCGATGTATCGAAATGTTCTTTATGTTAATTAGAGAAAATAACATTCATCACATTAAAGAAAAAAAGTATCAAGTTCATTATCAGATTGCAAATTTCACTTTCACTTTGTCGTAAAAAAAAGGAAGAAATTATTATATAACCCATGATATAGTTTTATTGATCATTATATAGAATGAAATAAATATACCTTTTATAGATAATTCGAAATTAATATTATGCCTGAGGTAGCGACATTTTGCATTTATATTTATTTTTTTGCCTTTTTTTTACTCATTCGAATTTCAAGTAGAAAGTTATTTTGATATATTCATATTTTAATCTTTATTGGTGCTGTAAATAATGGAAATCAATAAAAAATGTCAAAATAGAAATTTGCTCATAAAAACCTAAATGTTTTTACAGCTTAATTACATGCTAGGTCTTGCTAGTTTTTATTTTTAAATTGAAACCAACTAATATATAACTTATGAAGTTGAAAGTGTTTATTATCATTTAAATGTATCTAAATTTAAAAATAAACTTTTTTTTTATTTATCTTCAGTGTTAATCAAATGTAAAGTATCATTATTTAATCATTTTAAATGGTAAATCAAGTCAATTTTTGAGGTAATGGATTCAAATAATTTTTTATTGTTTCTAATTATTTTACATTTGAATAATGTTATTCTATATTCACAATATATCACGTTTTTTCATCATCAATAATAAAAAAGTATGTTTTCATTAAATTCGTAATAATTTCATAATATCCTCAACAATTTTTTTTTTCTATTTATCTCCCGCCCACAATCTTCGGCAATTATAAAAGGTGTAATATTCGCATATAAAAAAAAAAACTCGTCTCCGGGCAAAACATCATCAGCATCATCAAAGAAAAAAAAAGAAAGTAATATCATAAACGCAACAAACGAAACATCACATGTATATGTGTGTATCCGGTCCTATCATGTCCGTAACCGTCCGGTTTATCTTTTCTTCTTTTTTTTTCCTTTTTTTCCTTTATCTCTTGTCCAGATCCACCTGTATCCATTATTAGATATATATATATATATATATATATATATATATATATATATATATATATATATATATATATATATATACATATGCACGCAGCAGGTTATCGGGCTGTTGCTGCTGGTTGAGGTTTCGAGAGAGTTTCATCTGTGTGTCAGGGGGCCAAGCTAACGGTTTGACACTCTTGTAACTTGTATTTATGTTACGGGCTTAATAAAACTGCCGCCACATATACAACCGCACAACTTCTCATTCATATACGCGCATATATATAGTACTTGTGTATCTCTTCCTATACTTTCTCGCTTTTTCAGTTTTGTTATTACATTATACGTATAGCGGCTTTTTGAGCAAGGTAATCGATTGTGCTGTACGGATAGTATTGATGATCGGTAGATGAATGTGGTTATAGACTTTTAAGATGATCAATGTAGATTTTTTTTTCTTTTGTGGTTTACGATAGGTGAGAATTTGTTTCTTGGGTTTGATGGAAGATGATGTATCTTTTTAATTCGAGAACGTATTAAAAAAACACTCGATTATAATGCTTTGTTAATGATACTTTTTCCCATTTGTTTTTTTGTTTGAGAGAAAAGTTCTAAAAAAGCTTATACAAAAAAAATAATAATTATATTGATACACCTATTTAATTTTAGAATGTAAATAAATTAAAATTTTTAAAAATAATAATTCTTGTAAATTTTATATCACACCACACAATAATAATTAGCGAATTAGCAATATATATAAAAATCCGTTATAAAAATTCTAGATTGGGAAACTGCAATATTTTAAGCATAAATAATTAACACAGATTTATTATAAGCTAATGTATAGCATTCATTTGACTTAATTACGATCATATAAGTATACTTTGTCCTATTATTTTTATTGTACACTTATTAATTAAATGTCTGGCTTATTGCTTATATATTTATATTATGTGAAATCATTTGAATGAAATTTCTCTATCTCTATGGCGTATACGCAACCTAATTATTGTTATGTAGAATTATTCAATCAAATAATTCTTAGATTATTAGCATTTTCATTTTACACTGTTGAGAAGTGTGTTCCATTCATAGTAAAAAAAATAAAGTAATCAAAATGTTCCTTATATTCTAATTACTATCTTTCTATCTAAGAAAACTTACTAAATATGGTTGCAATATTAATGTTTAATTTATATCATAAATTTTGTATCTTATTGAGCTTACTTTATTATAACTAATATGTATTTTTTTTTAATTTCAGGTAAGTAATCCATTGATTGACACGTATCCAACAACTAAATATACAAATTATCAAGCGATTTTGGTGAGTAATAAATAAAGGATTCGTTGATTACGACAAATGAGTTATAATTTTTATTGCTATGATTCTTTTATATATTTTAAAATAAAGTAAACATTAGAATTTTTCGATAAAAAAGGTACATGTTAATATAGAAATAACGGTTAAGAGAGAGTGAGAGGATTATGAATTGACACAGTTTGTGCTCAGGTCTGGGAATATACCTTCAGGGGGTTTTACGAATCATCCTTTATAATCTATATACTCACAAATTTATATATTCTTTTAACACCGGAAATACGTATTTCAAAGGGTTCAAAATTATGGGCTCTTGATTTGATTTTTATTTCTCAATATCCTCTTTTAAGTTGATCTATGATATCGGAAAATTTCGTTTGATATCATACTTTCTGTTTATTTCCGTAATGGTCATCAATATCTTTCATTCGTGCTCATTATTTTTTGTTGATGTTAATTTTATTCGAGTAAAAATTTAATTCAATGCTACTATAGAAAACTTGGATTCCTTGCTATATTGATTGGATATCTTTTTTTTCATTTATTATTATAAAAAATGTCACCTTTTTTTATTTATTTAATCGACATTATTTTCTTTGACAATTTTACGATTGACCAAAACCGTTAATCTAAAGAAAAAAGAACGTTTCTACCAAAAAGTTATGATTATATAACTTTTGGAATGGTTGACAACAATTTGAAACCACTATGAAAACTATTATCCTTAATCGTTGAACCCTACAGTTGAACTCTCAAAGAGTACAGATGGAATAAATGGTTTTGTGGTCGGAAAAAATGTCAAATAATGCATTGTATAACAAAAATGAAAAAAATAAAAGAAAGTATATTTATGACAGATTGATAACAGGAAACAAATATTTTATTTATATTTTATTAATTTTATAGTTATTTTTCAAAAAATTAAGTATTGAATAATAAATGTTTTACTTGATAAAATGACAAGAAATATTCATATTTAACTTGGAAATTTCTTAATTGATTTTTAAAATTTACTTAAAACTAACTCTGAAAGAAAAAAAATTTAGAAATGTTTAAATTAGCTTTTATTATTGATAATATTAAACTTAATCATTAAATTAAAAATTTTCTTATTAAAAAGATAAAATGTTGTAGTCATCGATCTTTCCTTTTGATGTATCAATCTTAACTAATTACCGACTAATAGAAAATCTCTTATTTTTAAAAATAATTAAAATTCATAATGCGTTCCTATAAATTATACGTGAAAAAACAAATTTGGAAAAGATAATCAGAGTTGGAATAATTTTTTGAAGATGATTTTTTTTGGAAAGCGATTCCTCCTTAGTCTCGTACGTATAGGTCTAAATCGGTAGTCAATTACCTTTACATTAGTCTTGTTTCTGAATCCCTGAATGAGATTTAATAAAAAAAATAATATTATATAATTATCATTAAAAAGCCATATCGCACCTTAGAATTTAGAAACAATCAAAGGTAATTTTAGCAGAATAATATACTCTGACCCAAAGACCTTAATCCGTTCCTCAATCATTAAATCTTCGACAACACCACGTACCTGTCATCTAAGCAAACGTTTATTTTCAATTAAAAAAAAAGAAAAGAAAACTTAATGTGTCATCGACTCTCTATTGCTTCAACCATCAATTCGCAAGACCTATTGATACGTACATATTTTTCATTCCCGTCCTACTCTCAGAAGAGAGATGTAATGGAGACTCCCATCCGTGGGATATTCTTTAGGACAATGAGTAATTCGTGTTAATTATAATGCTGATTTTTTTTCTTAAAAAAAAGGACCGTTACGTTGTATTGTCGATCAGGCTTTCTTTGCAAAAAATTACCCGAGGCTATACGTGTATATGTGACTGTATAGAAACATAGACAGATTTAATATTTTTCGATACTAACTTGAAGCGAAAATTATATTATATACGTTTGGATGTTGGTATAATTCTTTTTTTTTATTTTTAAATTTACAAGAAAATTTAATATAATTCTTCATAATTAAAAAATTATGAAATATTTTTTTAATTTATGTCTAATTTTGAATGATAAGAATAATAATTAATCGTATTTCTTGATTATTAAATAGTTTATTTTAAAACTTTGAAAATATAAGATGTCATGAAGTTATAATCATAGTAATATTCTGCTAATATGATAAAATGTAATTATACTCAAATATTATTGCAAAGTTAGTATATCAATTATACTGGAATATTTGCAATTTGTTCATACCTACCCCTTAAAAAAATTTACACACATTTCATTTAATATTACACAAAAAAATTATTTTTGCTGCTCACTTAACAAGAGAGTAAAATTTATGAAAGGAAAAGATGTAATGATAACTTTTTTTTGTTTATTATATTTAAACGTCGCTGTATTTATGCTATCAATGCAATACTAATTAACGACGGAGGTTTTCAGTGTGAGTGTAAACAAAGTACATGCAACGTACAGTGGTACTTGTATCAATTGGCTTAGGCCGTGATTCGAACTCGAAACCTCGAGATTATAAATCCATTACTCTACCGAGTGAGCCACTGACGACCTCGTTACTATTGATTTAAAAACAAAATAAGAACTGAAATTAAATCGATTTCATACGCTTAATTATTATATATCAAATTTAAAAAATTTTATGTATCATTTGTCAGAACTTTTCTTTTACTGATTCTTACTGTTTAAATCTCGGTTTGGATATGAAAAAAAACTACTTTAAATATGAAAAAAGTGGCAATTATTTACTTATGAAAATTATAAATAAAACTCTTATAAAAGCTTAATTTTCACTGTAAGTATTCAATAAATTAATCTCAATGAATGTTAAGGACAAAGTAATATATTTTTCAATTAAAAAATTAAAAAAAAAATATATTTGAAACATCTATTTGTATTTATTTTGTATAACGAATTTGTAACGAAAAAAAGTACATTTTTTAACTTAGATTGCTCAAAGTCCATTTGATCTATGTCTAAACATTAAAAACTAAATAGTATTAGCAAATTATTCAGCAAATAAGTCAAAGATCTGTAAATTTGTTTAGAAATTTCAACGACCAAATATTTCATATTCATACAACGTTTCTAAAAATTTCTACTCTTTTTTTAAACCACTTATGTCTGTGACATACTACATATGCATATAGACATAGAATGTCACGTGTTTATAGATCCTTTATATACAGCATCTAAATAGGATGTTAAGAAGAGAAAAGAATAGCTCAAAATTTAATGTAGTAATATTGACACCGAAAAAAAGATGCATTATATGAAAAAAAAGAGAGAGTTGCTAAATTTGTATTTTTTATTTTTCTTTTCTTTTACTGTACTAAGTTATGACTGAAAAAACTATTATAAGTAATCGTTAACGTTTGCTTTTTCGTCATTTGTATAATGCGCGTAAGTTATTGTTTTTTTTTCTTTAACGGGATTTTACTATAAAATGATTTACAGCCGAGCCGTTTTGAATAATGTTCATTTGTCAACAGGTGCCATAAAAAAAAGAAACAATGTTTTACTTTTAGTATGCATTTAAATGTTTTCTTCTTTAACGCGTACCCAATACAACAAAATATATTAAAAATAGGTATTTTAAAAAAAATTTTCTACACTTATTAAAATAAAAATTGTAATTAAGATAACTGTCCCACTCCATAGCCACTTTAAAAATGGCACGACCCAATAGATAGCTAAATGTTAATTAGCAATTTCGCATGTGGTTTATCTATTTAGTAGTGTCATTCTTATAATGGCTGAGAACTGAGTTGATTACTTTAAAATGTTTAAATTAAAACTTTACGACTAATCTTTCTAAATAAATTAAAATTCCGCATATTAAAATGCTCATTTTTTAATAGAAAATTAAAAAAAAGAAAGTTATATACCAAATAAGTAAAAGTCAAAATTTTAATCTTCAAAATTTTTCTTTCAACCATTGCAAGAGGTTATAGTTATAAAGTTAACCGAGACAGCCATCATAATAAACGTTTATGTATATCCCGAGCATAATAATATTCCGGACAACAACGAGGTTCACTTGTTGTTCGGCTATAGGAAATTTACTCTCTAAGTAAGGTAAACCTTTGATTTATTACCTAACCCAAGCTCATCCTAATCCTTTATACTATTTCATTTTCTTTTTCATTTTCTTCATCTGCGCTATCCCCTCCTTTTTTTATTTCTCGCTACTTAAATAAAACATTATTCGACGTAAAAGTTGCAACAATTTTTGTAAAAGTTACTGTCATTATGCGAGTTTCTAGCGACTTGAATTATTACAATTTTTCTTTTCGTTTATTTTTCATTAAATAACAAAACTGTCGTTCACAAATAAATAATTTATCTGATACTAATACTTAAGTTGCACAAAAGAAAGATAAATTGTTTAGTCAATACGTTTAAGCAGTGTACATAAAATAAATTTAATATTACAAGTATCATATTTCAAATAAAACATTATTTCTATCTTCCATATATTTTCTCTTCGAAATAAAAACAACCAAACATATAAACATGCAATATTACTTATTGTGCATAGTGCATCATTTTGTATGTATGTATATACTCGCGCGAAATTAAAACTGAACAGTAAAATAGAGTAACATGAATGCATATATATGCATAAGCTTGAGGGTGTGCTTCCGTTTTCATAAGGCATATATATAGTAATACATAGAAAGGGAAGCTCATAAATGCCAATGCATTTTAACTATTATATGCCATAAAGGTTGTGGGATACAATTTCCGTGTTACACAGTACAACGTAGGCCCTTCAAACCTGTTATAACTAAGACGTGCGCTTTATGTGTTTTTGTGTTTCAGGTAAATTTATAAAAGGAACAAAAATCGTTTTGGATTAAACACGCTAACTTACTGAATGTAAAATTAAATAAGTTTTATTTTATGTTTTGTGCGTAAATACATAGATTTCCAGTTTTGCGAAATTTTTCTAAAAAAATAAAAAATAATTTTCTCATTTTTTGCAGTTTATGTATTATTAAAACCAACGAAGATAGACGCTTATAGAAGCGTACTTCTGGGTTAAATTTTTCGTCCGATACGCTGGGTAACACTTTAACATTGTTTGTATATCTATACATATGAAAAATTTGATATATATAGATATAAAAATACATGGGATCTAGTGGCGCCCTCAGTAGCTGGGTAACTCATTTTTGGCAGAAATTTCCCATTTAAGAGTACGCTTCTATAAGCGTCTATCTTCGTTGTTAAAACTAGCAAAAAGAAGCCGTTTTTCTTATTTCTTATAGAATGATAAGACGATTTGTCAAAGCAAACGTATTCAAGTGGAAATTCACAGTACTTTCATTAAAATTAAATTACACTTTCACTTCAATAAAAATAATAAGTCATTCTGTTTAAAATTTTTTTTTAAGTTGTTTTTGAATATTCACTTGTTAGTTGTTGCAATTTTTTAAAAGAATATTGTACATTTCCAATTGAATGAAGCAAACAGACCAGTACCTGAATTTGCATTCAGAGTTAAACTATTATTTTATGTAAATATTATTTATACATCAACGACTAGTTACTTTTGCAGTATATTGACAAATAGAGAATAATTTTTAAAAATACGATGTATTTCTAACAATCATTTAGTGGATCTTTTCTGGAGTCCATAGTTGGTACGTTTGTTTTATATTTATAAAAAAAAATTTCTATAACAATTAAACGTTAGTGAAAAATATGATACTGGTTTTATCGAGCAGAAAATATTTATTTGTTTACATAATGAAATAATTTTTCAATTTCGTTTTATAATTATCAATAGAAGGTATATGCATTTTACTTATATGACTTTAATAAACAGAATCAAGATACAAAAAGTACGGAAGATGAGTACTAAAACCAAAATAAACCTTAATTGATGCAAAGACATAACTTTTGATAAATGAAAACTATGAAACATTACATAAATCATGCAAAAAAAAAATAATATTAAGTAGGACCACACTATCATTATGATAAACATCTTAAAAAAACTTGAAAACAACAAAGGAAGAATTGTACAAAAAGTTTACATATATATTCATACTCCGTACTTTTCCATATAATGCACTTCCTTTAATTTAAAATTTTTGAAGCGAAGAACATTATTATTCGGCGTTGCAAGTATATAGGAAACAACGCGTTACACACAAAAAAATGGGCAGCCTATCGTAAAGTAGATAATTAATGGGCGGAAAAAATTATTGTTTAATGATGTCTAATACATTTTTGAGGTAATTTAAAACAGCTACTTAATTATTTTGCATAGATTTAAGCTGAGCGAAAACATATGCTTTGGTCGTGTAAGTAATGTTTTTATTTCGCCGTTATTTTTTTCAAATTAATTTATTTCGAGTCGATCATTTATAAAAGTTATTAGTAATAATATTCAATTATTTTTCTTGATAAAATTAACATTTTTTACTGTTAACCTTTGGAATGTTCATCACAATGGTAACAATAAAATAATTATTCAATTTTTCAGTTTATTAACATTCAGTGTCATTAATTACTAAAAAACAATAGTAATTATATACTTAATTTTATATTTAAATTCACAATATTCACTATAACATACACAGTTATTTATTTTGAACGTTAAGATTTAGAGAAAACTTTAAATCACCGTAACTTAATGTTACCTCGTAAAAGAGTCGTAGGAGTAAATAGTTAAGTTATATAGCTTCTAGGCTATTCTGTTAATTAAAGTTAGCTCTAAAAAGTAAAAAAAATAACTAAATTTATTCTTCCTATACTTTTTCTTTCCTCTTGCCAATTAGTTTTTGCTTAGACTAATTTCATTAACTAACTTTTTAAGTTTCATTGATAAAAATCATTATTTATTAAATATAAAGCTTTTGTTGAGCGAAATGTAAATATATGTGAATATTACCATTATGATTATTTTTCACTCTTTAATAATAAGTTTGAAAAAAATTTACAAAACAGAAAATATAAGCCATCCATCAACTCTTTAGGAGAAAATCGCATCATTACAACCTTTCGCACAAAGCTCAAAAGACTGATGATGATTTGATCTCCTCCTTCTGAATGTTTCTGACCTTTGCAAAATCATTTTAGAATATATCTGTATATACTTGTTCAACTCTCCTAATAGGATCTCTTAAAGCTCATTTTAATTTAGGTACTAACTTAAGATAGTCCATCACTTTCACTAAATCGTTCAGTTACATGTATATGTATATGCTCGTGTATGTGAGTGTACACGCGTGTAACGCAAGCGCCAATCATTGACGGCAGTGCGCATTCAAGAAGAAAAATTTATTCTGACATGTTTTCTATACGGCTTAATACGCTTGCTTCGTAATTCATTTTAGCTTCTTACATTAGATACTTAAAAAAAAATTCTAATGTGCATCAGAAGTTTTAATTATAATGAACGGTCATTCCATAACACACGTGAAACTTTCGCTTATATAGTAAAAAAAATACGTTTGTCGTGCAGAAGAATTTTTTTAAACTTTTTATTTTACGTCTAATTACAAATGCGTGCAACAGGATATCGCATGAATTTTATTAGCAATTCATTAAAAGTTCTTGACACTTTCATTATTCATCATTATGTCTTGTTATTGTAAGGATTGTTTACTGAAGCGTATATCTAATTTTATTTTTCCGAGAAAGAAATTATAAATTTATTTGTTAATTATAATTTTTCTTAGTAAAAAAAATTATTTCACTAATTAAAAGCATAGAAATCAAGCATAGCTAAATTTTTGATAGGGTATCCCTGTTAAAAATTTCAAAAGTATTAAAAATGGTTTTGCATTTGTGAATAAGACTATATAACAGTGACGCTCTCAAGACTAGAAAATAAAAATTTTGTTTGTTAATATCATATAAAAATAGTGTTTTCGTATGTAAACATTTATTTTTTTCAACACCTGGCCCGAAAGTACTACTTTTTTACATAGCGCCAAAAAAAAAGTGGTATTTTCGGCCCGGTGTTGAAAAAAATCGCATTTTCGCCACGAGAAAAAAAAGAATGCCTTAAATCGTATGTTTGCCCCCCTCGCCTTCGGCTCGGGTGACAATTTACATATGATTTCGGACATTCTTTACTTTTTTTCCCTAGGTGAAAAATATACTATTTTTTCTCAAAACCAGAATAAACACATGTGATCTTGTAGGATTTAATTAATTAATGATTAATAATATAGAGATAATAAGTTTTGGGAAGAATCTTTATAAAACTTATTCTTTCTATACCTCTCAAATTCATCGTATAAAAATAAGTAGTGCAATTATACATTTTATTAATTAATTTCTATCAATTAAATTATTTTGAAATCAAGTGTTCTTAATTAAAGGAATGTAAAATACCGACATTACAGTTTTCCAAATTTTTTATTCTTAATCCTAAAGTTTTAAAAATATCTCTACATTACAGCCTTCCATTTTTACTAATAAAAAGTCTAATTTAGAGATATTTCGAAAAATTTTTGAATAATGTTTAGAAATTTGAAAAACTGCAATGTCGGTAACTATGTATAAATCATTTATCCTATTACATCCCCTTAATTTAAATGGGATGAGATAAAATTCAATTTAAGATTTCACATAACATATAACATAAGCAAAATTGTTGAAAGCTACTTTTAAAAATAGCGTTTGACACTTTTTGAATCTAAACTTCATAATAATCTGTAAAAGAATTATTTAGCAAAGCGCTTAACGGATTAAAGAGTTTAAAATCTAAGGTAGTCAGTGTCACACTTAATAAAGTAATGGATTTAAAATTTCGAGGTCCAGAGTTCAAATCCCGAAAACCTTCGCAATGATAAAATAAATATAGAGAAACGTCAAATAAAAAAAATTTTTTAATCAAAATCTTTTGTATTAGAAAGTATTAAGATTTAATACTAAGCATATAATTTTTTTTTTTGTAAATCAACAACTTTAACTTTAAGGATGGACCATTCCGTTTTATTGCATTCCAGATTATAAACATCAATAAACTAAATTCCACAAAATTATATAAGAGATTGATGAATATGAAAATGAAATGAACCAATAGAAATTGAAGTCATATGTAACAAAATAACTTTATATAAGTCAAATTAAAAAAAAATCCTTTATGTATTCTAAAGTTAATAAATAAATGAGTCACTTGTCGCAATCTGTACGGATTAAAAGAGGCAAAAATATACTGAAATCTAGGCTATAGGTTAAACAAAAAGATGAGGAAAAAATATTGGGTTTTAAAGTAATCGCCTGTTGTGCCACAATGAAACTCCCCGCCCATAATTTTAGCGCCATTTAACTACAATGGGGAAATTCCTCAACTCCTTTTCGGAAGCAATTAAGGGAAAAGACTATTTTGTACACCTTGAGGAATGATCATAAACAATACCATCTATATGTATATAGTTATAGTTCGTGTACAGATACATCATAGAGATATAACTATTAAGGCTGGCAAAACGTACCGCACCCACAAAATTTTCAAGAGCCAAATAATATTCTATATTGGGCCAGAGAAATCACTTAGAAAAAGAAAAACAAAGGTGTTCCTATTGCTTGTTGGACACCAAGGGGGATTATGGTACGGGGATTTAAAGTTAGATTTTCGCGAAAACTCAAGGGGCTCCATGCATATAAACCCAAATTGTAAAATTGTTCCCACGTGTTTTCAATTTGAGGCTTGCTTTTGACTGAGAGTAGTGGTGTATACTTGGTCAAACAAACAGGCACGCGAGAAAAAAGGTCATAATGTCGTTTTAACGGTATGCATGTATATATTTATACTTAATAAACGAGGAAGAGGCTTTAGATTTGAATTATGAGATTCTTAGTTGGGGTCCCTTAACCATCAATACAATGTGCATTGTCGTGTAGTACTCGTAATAACGACCCTTTATCTACCTGTATCTCTTAACGAAGAAGAGTGCAAGAAGGGATGGCCAATTTTAAGCTCGAGCTGTACGTGAGGATTTCAAGTATAATATAAGAAGAAGAAAAAAATAACAATATAACAGTCATTGACCCGGATTAAGAATATTGCATTCGATTTATCACTTTGTTATGAAATAAAAGACTCGTTGACATAGTATAGGCAATTAAAATCTACTTTACCTCAATTTTAAGGCAAAAATTCTATTATATATGACTGTTTTAAAAATCTTAAAAATATTGTACGTATCCTAGTTAAAGTTAGCTAAGCGAAAGTTCTGTAAATAAAAATGAGGGACGGAAATGAGTTTTTTTTTAGTTTCTGCTGTTTGTAAAGAACACTGTTTTTAACATTGTCCAAGTATTTAGATTAGTTTAACTTCGTTGGGTATTTATTTTATAAAATATGTACAAAAATGGCGTGTGAAACAATAATAAATAAACACACAACACAGCTATTACAAAAAATTTTCATAGAAAAGTAATATTACAGAATAATCAAAATACGCACAGTTAAGCTATAAATAAATAAAAAATGCTATCGAATAATATCCTTTAGTCCAAACAATAAAATTAATATAAAAACAACAAAATAGAATTACATAAAATGTAAAAACACGCAAGTTACATTAAAATAAAATGAAATTGTTTCATAAATATAAAATTAAACATACTAACTCAAAGGGTGTCAACAAGCACTAGCAATTCATATTCAGAAAAAAAATTTAGTTGAAAAAAAATTAAACATTTAAAAATGAAACGAAAAAATTAAATGTTCGTCTAATATTCAAATATTATCAAATTACAGCCAACCAATCACAAAGTTAATAATTTGTTATATTTTATCATATTTTAAAGAGATATAACTGATAAAATTACTTGATGAAACTATATTTCATTATTCATTTATCTGTTTATTCAAATGTGACTACCGCCTCCTCTGCATAGTAATCAAAATTTATAATCAAAATAATAGAAATTTTGGAAATCCGTTCAAATTGCATGACAAGTAAGTTTCTTTAATTCGGATCATAAAGCATTAAGTTTCCTAAAGCCTAATATTTAGATTTGGTTAAGGACATATCATGATCATTTTAGATTTATTAATTTATATAATGAAATTATATTATCCATAACTACAATAAAATAAAATTTATTTAAAAAAAAAACAACTTTTCTGGATTTTTATTTTGACTTTTATTTATTTATTTTATTGATTAAGGGAATGTAAAATACCGACATCACAGTTTTCCAAGTTTTCGATTCTTAATCCAAAAGTTTTAAAAATATCTCTATATTACAACCTTCTATTTTTACTAATTAAAAGCCTAATATAGAGATGTTTCGGAAAATTTTTGAATAAAGATTAAAAATTTGAAAAACTGCAATGTCGGTAACTATGTATAAATCATATACCTTATTACATCCCCTTAATACTTCTTATTAATACATTCAATTTTTAATATTTTTTGTTCAAATCTTACAAATCTAAAATCTTTCCGAAAACTTAAGTAAAAGAAAATAAAAAAACGCTGCCAAGTGCTTTGGCGGAATGCTTTCTCATAGAGCTCTTTGAGTTTCATTAATTTTTTTATATTTATTCAAATGTGATTTCAATATATAACTAGTGGGCATATATTTGCACTTGACTTATGTAATTCTTATCTAATTCTGGGGTAAAGTGCTGCTGCAAGGTTCTTACGGAAGACTGCTTCAATTCTGCTGCAAGTATGCGTGTTTATTCTCGTCATATAATTGCGCTCAACTTATGTCATACTTATGTAATTCTGGGGTAAAGTGCTGCTGCAACATTCTTACGGAAGACTGCTTCGATTCTGCTGCAAGTTTGCGTGTTTATTCTCGTCATATAATTGCACTTAACTTATGTCTTTCTTATGTAATTCTGTAGTAAATTGCTGCTGTAATATTCTTACGGAAGACTGCTTCGATTTTGCTGCAAATTTGCGCGTTTATTCTTATCTTTGAATCGCACGTTTCGATTGGCAATCTGTTACAAATCTGTCGCACGTTTCAGTCGCAATTAAATTTCAGCAGATATGCATTAAAATGTGAAAACAGACTAAAATTTTCTAAAATGAAAACTACGCTAAAAAGATCGGTTTATAAAAGTTATCCTTCTTTTGGCAGATGCAAATTATTCCCATGGAAATCTCAAAGCAAATTCATCAATTAACTTACGTAAAATACAAAAAAAATTAAAAATCGAAAATTTTTTTAAATTCGTAAAATGGCTCTATAAAAAAAAAATACACTATGAATACAAATTTTCTATAGCTTCCCGCCTAGTTATACAAAAACTTAGATGGTATACAAAATTTGAAGCAAATCCATCGAGTAATTTTCGAGATCTAACTGGTTAAATAAATAACATTTTCTTTTCAAAATTTCTTTTTAAAAATTTTAAAAATGCTCTAAAATTAAAACTACGCTATGAAAATCAATTTTTGAAAATTTTCCTTCTTTTGGCAGTCGCAAATAATTTCCCTGTAATTTTTAGAACAAATCTATCGAGTACTTTACGTAGAATAAAAAAAATAAGAAAAGAAGAATCAAAATTTTTTTTTAAATCTTTAAAATTCTCTAAAATTGTAACCACACTAAGAAAATTAGTTTCCAAAAGCTTATTTTTTTCAGACAATAGCGAATTAATTGTATGAAAATTTTGGAGAAAATTTATAGTATGGTTAACGCAAAAAGAAAATAAATGAAAAATAAAAATTTTTTAGAAAATTTTCAAAGTGTTTCTAAAATTAAAACTGCGCTGAGAAAATTAGTATTCCAAAGCTTGTTTTCTTCAGATAGTAGCGAATAAATTGCATACAAATTTTGGAGCAAATCTATCAAATGGTTTTCGTAAAATAGAAAAAATTAAAAATAAAAATTTTTAAAAATTTTAAAAATGCTCTAAAATTAAAAGTGCGCTAAGAAAATTAGTTTTCAAAATTTTTAATAATTTTGGCAGTCGAAATAAAGTTCCATACAAATTTTCGAACAAATTCTTCGAGTAGTTTACGTAAAATACAAAAAAAATGAAAAATCGAAATTTTTTAAAAATTCTTAAAATGATTCTAAAAAAAAACTGCGCTAAGAAAACCAATTCCCAATAGCTTCCGCACCAGTTCATCAAAAAATTGAATTGTATGGAAAATTTGAAGTAAATCCATCGAGTAGTTTTTAAGATTTTATTGGCTTAATAAATAGAAACATTTTTTTCAAAAATTTCAAAATGCTCTAAAATTAAAACTGAGCTAAGAAAATCAGTTTTTAAAAATTTATTTTATCCGGGCAATCAGAAATAAATTCCATGCAAATTTTGAAGCAAATTCATCGAGTAGTAAACAAAAAAAAAACGAAAAATCGAATTTTTTTTTTTTTTTTTAAAAAACTTTAAAATAAAAACTACGCTGGAAGAACCAAATTATCAATAGCTTCCCAGCAAGTTAGTCACAAAACTAAATTCCATGCAAAATTAGAAGCAAATCCATCGAGTAGTTCTTGAGATACAGTTTACTAACTGAATTCATACATCCACACACACACACACACACACACACATACAGACATTTTCTGGAAACCACTTTTTTCGACTCACCGAGTTCAAATATGTACAAATTAATGAAAAAATAGAAAAAAATTTTTTTTACCGATACAATGCTTTCTCTATGAGAAAGCAAAATAAAGTTATATATTTAAAAAATTATTTTTTTCATTATTTAGTATCCAAATTAAAATTTATTAAGTTATTTAATATTTTTGAAAAGTTGTAAAATTTATTTTTTTAATAATATTCAACAAAAACCGATATACAGATTTATTTTGCATAGAATGTTTAACATTGCCATGGTACATCCGCAAACGTTTTTTTTTTAATATAGCAAAAAGTATTATATTTGTACATATTTTTTAATTGTTTAACGGATTTAGTTCAAGAAAAAGGTTTATATACATTTATTTCTTATCATAAAATTTCTTTAAAAATAAACATTGTTCTGCTTAGATTAAAAAAATTTCCGATAGCTCCGTTAAGCTAATTATTACCATAATATTGTAATAGCTATTAAAAAAATTTAAATGTTCTAATGCCTCTTTACTCAAATCCTCAAAGATAAACATAACTTTTAATAGCATTATAAAAAATATCCTTTTTTACATTTTTATTAAAATATAAAATTAAAACCAAAATTAAAAAATTTGTAAATAAAACTTATATATAATATAAAAATTAATTTTGCAGATAAATAAAACTATTTAAAAATTAAAAAATACATCTAATGTATGCATATCAATTAAACGTATCATTGTAAATCGTTACAATAAACATTCATAAAGACACTGTTTATAAACATTTTTTTCTCTCCCACGCTTTGTTGTGCACACATAATCGCGCAATACATAAGGAGAAAACTTACTCAAAGACATGTGATATAAATAGACTTGCAACTATGTGCATAACCTTTAAATAGTCGAATGATTATCATAAGTTACATTATAGGAGATAATATTATTTAAAAATTACCATTTAACAATTCGAATTTATTTTAATACAAAAAAAGTTTGACAAATGTTAATAAACTATTTTAAAAAATAAACCTGCGCCATTACCTATAAGATAATATTAAATTTATAAAAATGACAATAGTTCTTCTGAACAGATGAAGAACAGACCCTAATTAAATATTGGTCGAGATATAGGTATCGCTACTTTTACAAAGTCAAGTTAACTACCACCTGACTCTTTTCTTCGTGTAAGAGAAGAATAATTTTTTTTCAAAATTATTCCAATTTTCAATATTATTACATTCTTTTGTATTTTCGCATATTTTACCGTGAACTTTAATAGAAATAATTATTTCGAAGAAAAATTATAGTGTTCTTTGATAGAATATTCTAATTACGATCTAAATTAACATGTTATTAACGAAATGATTAATGTCAATTATGACAAGATGTAGTAAAAGAATGATTAATCCACATGAATCTTTATATAAGACATTTTAATCTTATTACCAGCAGGTGCATGATGCATTAAGATTTCACAAAAGGATATAATAACAAATAAGTATATAAAAAAATTTTTTGTTACATAAGATTTTGGATTTTTTTTTTTAATTTCATAGCAAAATTTATTATTTTAGTAAAATGTTTATTTTTGAAATGTTCGAAATTTCTTATTAAAAAACTAAAAGCAAACAATTATTTACATTCATATTCTTTTTTTTTTCTAAATTTTGCCAATATCGTTGCAAGCGCGAAAAATCCTGAAAAACATTAACGGTTTTGCCAATAAAGAAAGATTTTTAGTTTCTTCACTGCAGGACACTTTAAAAATAACGTCTAGACAATTTACGAGCCGTTATATACCGCACCTAAAAATTAAAAATATTCACTTCCCAAAAAGATGCATAAATATGTACCTAACTTTTATCTTTTTCTATCTCTTACCCCTACCATGAGTTCCACTGCCGGTACCTTTTAACACTAGATCCGTTCTTTTTATACCTGTGGGTAACGACACATATTCTTTAACATCTTAAAGCGAAAGTTCGTGCATCCACCTTTTTTTTTCCTTCTTTCTTTTACCCCCTCTATTTCCTTAAGTGCTCATAAGCTTGTGCACGTATAAGAATGTAGAACTGGTCAAAATTTTCGTTTACTCTCGTGTCAAAGCGATCGCGTGGTAGGTGATCATTTCAAAGTTAGAGTCACGAGCGCATTACTAATGTTATAAACGAGTGTGACTCGAAGAGCTCAGTTGTACCACGAGCTCATGCGAGACACGTGCTACAGCACCTGCGCTTCTTAATGATTCTGAAAGTGAATGGCTAACTTCGCTAGCTTTTAGTGTATATATTTTTAAAAAATAGAAAATAAATAAAATAGTGATATAATAGTGCTGTGATTTTAATTTAACTGTTACTGTGAATCGATTTAAAATTCATAATGGGATTCATATTTGTGAGTATTCCGCTGTTTATATAATAAAATTGTCGTTTATAAACGCGATTCTTTATAACTTGTAATTTATTCATTGGCGAATTGAAAAAAAATATTTTTAAAAATTTAGTGACTGCATTTAATTATTGCCGAAATTCATAACAAAACAAAGATTGAAAATTTAGCTCAAATTATTCATGTGAATAATTATTATTCTGGTTTGATCAATATGCAAATTTAAATGCCTTTAAAAATCCGTTTAACAAAAGAGACCACCCTCAGTGTATCTCAATCCTTTCTTCGAATCGTCTTACAAAAAAATTCATAATCTCCAAGAAAAAAAGAACAAAATACGTTGTATTACACAATATCTATTCCAATCTATTCGTGAAAATCTCTCAACGTAGACTCTTCGTCCTAGAAATTAACATGCTCGAGGTGGCACATCCGTGGAAAATATGCATCTTTTTTACATTTAAATCTCGCTTGATTTTTATCTTGTACTTTTCTCTAAATAAAATGAAAATAATTCTCTGCATAGCAAGTTGTATCGCGCAAGAGAGTAGATAAGAGGTCGAGAGAATGAAAGAAAAGATGCAGAATAGAATGCTTATTAGCCGTGGATACTTGGTGTAATTTTGCATCTACGAGTTTGCGTAAATTGTTACGTGGATGGTATTCTTTGACTGTGTTACATAAATTAATTGTTTACTTTAGGTTACTAATTTAATCTTAGGAAAATTTGAAAATATATCAATAAAAAATAATTCCACAAATATCTAATCTTAAATGTCATAAAAGCGACATGTTGTTTGTGAACTAAGGTTTCTGATTTAAATTAAAAGTTTAAATAATTAATGCGGAAAAAGAAAATGTTTTAGCAGCTGAAAATTTATATCTATTTATACGAAATCTACAGACATCAAGCAATAAATTTTCAACAATTTCATCAATTATTTTAATTATTACTCACCAAAATCAGCTCAATATCTTGAAAACAATATGTATAGAAAATTTACTATCACATATCTTCTGTGTGGTAGATATATACACGGCGCACGTTTGAATATCCGTGAGATAATATATCCTTAGTGAGGCGCGTGTAATTAGTGATAATTAGACTTCATAGTTGCTCGTTACATAGATTTGCAACATAGTACATTCTATATGCCCCGTTGACTTGAATATTACTCTTATATATATGATGATTATTATTATTAATCAGACGTTGTTTTTTTACTCATGTTTTTTTCTTTCTCTCTTTTTTTCATGTAGATGCGGAAGCTACGGGAGAGCGAAAGGAGTCATCAGATTCGCTTAGCGCCCAGAATCGAGGAGAAGATCCACCATGATGATCATATGGTAAATATTTGTTTATAAGATTGTATTATTGATTTATCAAGTTGAATTATCAATATTATCAGTAAGAAAAATTATACGAAAAAATCAATGTAGCTTATGTAAATATTATATCTTAATTATAGCAGTTGTGAAATACACTGACACTATGGATAGAAATTATTATACTTTATTTATAAAAACATTTCCACCTATAAAATAAATTCTGCACTTAATTATAATTACTTTTTCTCTGCTAAAGTTTTAATAAACAAATTTAACGATATCATTTTTCTCAGCGTATATGTTCAATTTTACTGAACAGTGCTGTTTTTTCATTTGTATATTATAACTATTTTTAATTTTAAAATTATTATCATCATAAACGACAGAATTACTGTAGTGTTTAGTATTTTTTTCATTTAATTACGAAGAATTTATCCTTTCTCAAACGTTTTAATCTTATCATTTTATCCAGTTTTTTTATGAGTCAATTGTGATGTAAATAAAATATAATAATAACAAATATAAAGCTTAACAATTTACTTAAAGAAGTTGATTATTAGTACAGGTAATATCTATTTAGAGTATATTACTTTTAATTAGTTTGAACATTAAAAAAATATCAAATTTTATATAATTATCGTGAGTGTTCGAGAAATAATTAAAAAGTAATAGGGATTTTCTGCATTAGTATTAGAAATTAACTTAGAATGAATTCATTAAAAATAAAATTTAAATAGTTGAAAAAGTTTCATGGTATTATTATTTTACATTGATACTGCACAATTTCAGTCTTGTTCAATTTTAATTAAATTCATAAAACTATAGCTTAATTTTTCTAGTATATTATAAATTAAATATTTTGCTTTCATTTATTCTTGATAATTTGATGTTATAATGTACTACTAAAAAAAAAATTTTAATCAATAATATTATATAAAAGTTATTCATTGACTGAAATTTGTGATTATATAAGTGAAATATAATTTCTTTTTAATTGAAAAAATATTTTCAAACGTAAATCAATAATTATTTTCTAACTTGCTTCGATAAAAAATAAAAAATAATAATATTTAATCTGACTTTTTACAGATGGATCTATGTAAAGTTGAATGCGAGGACAATGACGCCGCAGCAGCTGAGCTTGATCGTCTACGTGAACTTGCGGTCGAGCAACGTCAGGTCATTGAGGTGCTCCGCCAGGCGGTCAAGGTAATTTTCCTTTTCCAAGCGCCATAGCTTATTATTTTTCTATTATTATTATCATTATTATTATTGCTACATACCTTATATACTTTATCCGTATCGTATGTATGTATATGTTTGCATTATATCCGTACGAGTGGATATACGGTAGAATATTAACATTAACATGAGCTTCAAGTGAGCCGACTTACAGGCGCCTTATGTAATTTTCGCATGTCGTATATAACTTTTATTTTTATCTTGTTTATTTTTATTGAACTTTTGAAATATCGATTTTTTCACACGGTCATCGAGTTGATGGTATATGTTATTGAAAATTTAAAAAAAAAAGAACTCATCGACTGTATAAAAAGACAATCTAATAATAATTTAAAATTTATACGTGTATTTTAAATTAGAATTTTTTTTATTATACAGAAATGTTACATTATGTAATTTTTATTGATTGTATTAACAACAAAATAACAAATTTTTTAACTCTATCATTATATTTTTTTTGTAGGAAAAGGAACGTAAACTCGAACAGTTGACCAATAAACGTCGCAAAGAAGAGTTTTACAAGCAATGGCTTGAATTAGAACCAGTTGCCGAAGTTGATGATGAAGATGAGCAACAAAATGAAGAAGGCGACAGTGCCTTATCGAGTGCTCCATCATCGTTATCGCCTCAACCAGGTGCTGGTCGTAACAATGGCATAACACGCGAAGCATACGAAAGCGTATTGTTGGAAATTGAAGAATTGCAAACAAAGTTAATCGAAGAACAGCAAGAGCTTGGTCATGCTAAAAGTCAAGTCCGTGAACTTGAAAAGGCTTTGCTTCAGGAGGTTAGTATTTCAAATTATATATATATATATATATATATGATTTCAAAATTATTAAATTAATTTTGAAATGATGTTATTGTATTGTCTACGCATGTCTCATATTAAATCCTTATACTAAATTATTTAATTTCTTTTAAATAAAATTTAATTAAATTTTTATTAAAAGTTTTATAAAATAAGTATTTTAAATTTATGTTTTGAAAAATAAAAAAGATTTTTACTAAAAATTAAAAATTTTTTGCCAACTCATGTTTCACAATACAGGTTTTAAGTCGAAAATCATCCACAGCAAAAAATTTTCTAATTAAATCGATAAATAATGTATTCAAGGTGAGGTCAATTGAAAGTTTAAATATTAATCATATGCTAGATTACACTGTTTCGTAATATATTATAGTACATAAACAGTGTACGCTTTATAATAAGTCTGTCTAAATTTATCATAATTCATACATAATATACAGAATTTAATTGCTAAAATACTTTCACTTACAAGTTATTTAAAGAATTTTTATATTTAAAAAATAGATGAAGTTAAAATTAAAAATTATTCCATTTAAAATAAACAAATTTCATTATAAATATCAATAATCAATAAAGATTTAATTAAACAATTTTAATTACAGACAAGAGGCAGTCAAAACAGCAGGCGAGCTTTGAGCGAGAAATTACGCGATGCAGAAGAACGCGAAGCTGGCCTCGTTGCTGAGATATCAGAACTTCGGGAGCAAAATGAACTTCTTGAATTTCGTGTTCTCGAGCTCGAAGAATCACCGAATCTACGTGATACTCCTGATCCAGCCGACAGTGGCATTGTCTCGCCTGAACCGATACATCTCTATAAGGTTAGTTGAGTAGATATTAATTTTTTTTTTAACTGTGTACTAAAAATAATTATATGATAAGAACGAAAATTCTTTATGTAAAAATTACTCTTATTGTAGTAAATGTGGAATATCATCAAGGAGAAAGTTAATTATAAGTTGTGAAACTTTTAAAAATATAATTAAAATTTTTTTAATATTTTTATTCTATATAGTATCAAATTTTCTCCTTGATAACAATGTGCGCTATGGTTACTACAATAACGATAATTTTTACTATATCATTTTTATCATTGTATATTTTATTTATAAAAAAATCCTATTCACGTTGACTAAAAATTTCTCATAAAAGTAATGTATTTTATCATTTTTCAATCAGTTCCTATTTTGATCATTTTATTTTATTTAAATTGCGTTTTACGATTCTAATGAACTGTTAACACGGGAAATAATTCTGTTTATAAGCATTAGAATTATAATTGTTATAAAAAAGATTTTCATTTTTTTTATAAACATAAAAAGTATGTCATACACTAAAGTAGAATTAATCAAATGAATTTATTTTTATAACAAGCTTTATTTAGTTTAGTAGGACATGATATATACATAATAATAAAACTAATATACATAATTACTCATGCCCATTCATATTTATATCTTCTTTATTATTCTCGGTGCTACTTGAGTAAATATTTTTTTACAAACGTTTATTTTTTTAGATGATTTAATAAACATTTTTAAAAATAATTTGCATCTTGACACGAATCATTGTTATTACGAATTCAATAAATTATGCTTCATCACTAATATTACTCATAATACCTTAAAAGCTATTCGAAATAGACCGTCGTTATGTCATAGAGTCTCATTAGCAAAGCTACATATTTTAATTTCTCGCTTTAAGAACTTCTATCTATAAATCTACAGTAAATTAATGAGATTTTTTTCACTATATAAAACTAGTCAAAAAATGCAATTACTTACCTAAGGCGCCATTGCTTGTAAACTCTTGGAATCTTAGCGATTTATCAAGAAAATGTTGTCATTGCTCAATAGAAATTCAAAGCACGTGCGCAAGCGTTCGCCTTTTAAAAATGTAAAATATATATATATAAATGTAATCTTGAGAAAACGTCCGCATTTTACCTTTCCGCGCAGGTTATAAAAATCGGGGAATCCCCGGATCGCGTATGCGCTCTGTTATGGAAAGTTGCGATTAAGTTTACCCGTGCGATTACAGGTATCTGCTTAGTAAGTTCTTTTTTTATAAACGGTAATCTCTCGTTTTCCCACGTTTTGTCTCAGTGTTTGATTTTTCCACGTGACCGATTACACGACTCTCTTAGATACGATACCTGATTAGCGACAATTTATATCGCGATTATATGTAATTCCTTTTGAAATAATTTTTTTGAATTACACAAAATTTTACTATTGTTGAACAACGTATTATTTTTATTCACAATGCTTACAATTTAATAATAATAACCTGTTGCAATCTACCTGCGTATGACAGCATGAATATTTTTTTATTAAATATATTAAATTTTCAACAAAAAATAATAATATTCATTCCATAATTTTAGGATCATCATCAGTCGAATAAACACAGAGATCGTGCAGTAGCAACAGTGATTCCCTACAATTCAAATTACAGTCATCCAGTTTTGCCTAATGATTTACAAAAGGCTCCGCTATCCCTTCAAGAAAGTGGAATATTCGAAGAAGATGACGATGAAGATCATGTAGAAGATCACATCGATGGTATTGGTGCTAAAATCGAATTATCAAGTCAAAGTACACAAACCGAAGCTCCAGCTGGTGAGCTTCTTCAAGAAGTTCAACGACTCCAAGAACTTCGTGCTCGTATCCAAGAGAGAGGTGCTAAAATTCCACCTTTATCACCGATTAGCGATCGTAAAAATGACGATGCACCGCATGATTTTCCATTAGATGTAGTTACACCTTTGCGTGAAAAGATTCGCGAATTGGAAGAACGTCTCAGTTCTTATGAATCTGAACGAAAGATATCTAAACAAAGAGAAGAAGAACTTCTCGATGAAAATTATAGACTGACCGAAAATACATATTGTTTGGAAGCAGAATTAAGAAAACTCCGTGAAAAGATAAACGAAGTTAAGCTAACCAGCGATGCCATCACTATGACTGATAAAATAAACGTTGAATTTGCAGAGGTTCAAACAGAAATTGTAAATCAAGATCAAGATGAAACAGATAACAAATTAGAAGTTATGAACAAAAAAGATTCAACGATGAGCAGATGTCAAATACTTTATCAAACTGCTGTTGAAAATCTGGTTGAAGATAGATCTTGCAGTAACGATGAGAGGACATATAATGCCGAATTTACAGTTAAGAGTCAACCTTGTTTAGATTGTAGTGAAATTTGGAAAGACTGCGATTCGAGGATACGCAATCTTGCTCGTACGGAGTTTTGTTTACGCCAACAAATTGCCAGTTTGGAGCATCGTGAAAGTGCCTTCTTTGAAACATTACGACAAGCTGATGTTACATGGGCAAGACTTGAAGCTGATTACGAAGTTAAACAGCGCGAAATGACAGAACGACTTAATGCTCAAGTTGAGCTTAATAAAGCACTTTTTGAACATCTCACAAAGCTTAATAAATCGATAGAGGATAAGAAAATTGTAGTTACAGAAGAACCAATGGAGGTTGATGATGACGTTAATGTTAAAAAATTAGATTTAGCGAAAGCTACGCAAACAGATGAAATCGAAGAGTGTAGGTGTAAAATGACAAATTCATTATCGAGATCATCGTCATCGGCTACTGGTGTCATTGTACGAGCAGATTCAAATAGAGTGTCAACTATTTCGAGGACAAGCATCAAATTGGACTGCGATGAGATAGACGTAAGTCTACGGGTGTTTGTATCGCTGCCAAATAATGTTTTCTTCTGCTTAATTTTATTTGCTTTTCTGTCATATTTTAAGCTTTATTAATACTATTAACTAGCTGCTTTAATTTATTTCACACAACTATATTTTCTTTCTTCTGCACACTGCTTATTGACTTACTATTTGCTGCGCTTCAATTCTCTATAACTTGAGCTTCGCTTTGGTATATTTTTGTGTGTGTATTTGATGGTGTGAGTTAGAAATATTCATTGTATATATTTGCTTTTAAAGTGATATTGTAAATAGTTACTCAGATTTTAAAAATATTTATTATTTCATTATTGAAAATGTACATATAATATGCATATATTCATTCAAAAAATTATAATAAAAATACTAAAAAAATTCACGCATAATTTTACGTATAAATATTGAAATATCTTTTTTATTATTTTATTTAAAAAAAAAAAATAAGAATAATTAAACGAAGGATCAAAATATTTATTGGAAAATTTATTTTCATAAAATCAAAATAACAACTATAAAATTTGAGGTATTCAAATTAAATCGAAACATATTCTATAAAAATATATAAACCTAAGTTTACTAAAGTATTCATACCTAAATTAATTAAAATTTATTGAAATAAATTTAAAATAAACGATGAAACCTGTAAATAATGTATTTACTCATTCTCTTAATTCATTACTATACCTTACCCTTCATTTTCCTTATTAACAAAAAACTAATCAGGCTTTTTATTATGATAGTATAATAAAAAATAATATTCGTTCAATTCTGGTAAGTTTCTACATGCTTTAAGGAGGCTCATCATGCTAGGACCGTATCATGTTTTGGGTTCCTTGGTGGTCTTTGTATTATTGCAAATTTTCATAGATGAATACACTCTATGTTTCTAAATTATAATTATTATTATTTCAAGAACAAAAATCATTGCATAAATATATGTTAAGAAAAAAAATTTTTTTTTTTGAAAAGCTCTTGTGACTATTTACTTATATACGGCACTATACAGCGGACTTCGTAATATGTATACACGCGCTCTGAGCATCTTAGAATTATCACGCATGCGCAGTATATACCAGCTGATTCTTTCGATTCTACGTTAATCAAATATTTTCAACTTTTACACTTAATTTCTCTTTATTTTGATGGCTTACCCTCTTTTTTCTTCATTGCATTGTAATCCTTATTAAAAAATCTATATCCCTCTAGTTTTTTATAAAAAATCTTTGCGTAGAGATTTAATTACGATAACATTTGTAGTTCCATCGTGCATTTTTCACATAAGGCCTGTGTATAAGAACAATGATTTGACACATTGATTTCTTTAAATTTTGATGGCTTACCCTATATTTTTTTTCAAGCAATGAAAAGATGGAAGGTCAATGAACATTTTTTCAAAGTTTCATAAAAATCCATTCAGTTTAGAAAATAACATTGGAGACTAAGGAGCCTTCTTAAATAATAATGACAAGTTTTTAGTTTTCCTATAAAAATAAAGCTAGAGTATAAATTTAATGCTAAAAATATTTAAATATCTTTATCAGTAATCATAATTTCAAAGTGCTTTATTATTAGACTAAAAAATTAAATGTATTGTTATTAAAATATCTATTGAAAAGAGGTCTTCAGTGGCTCAGTCGGTAGAACGATGGATTCATAGTCTGGAGGTCCTGAGTTTGAATCCCGCTCTCGGCTGAATCATATAAGCACCACTGTCAGTGGTTACATGTGCTTTGTTTACAAATACACTTATGAGCTCCGTGGCTGATTAGCATAACAAAATAGCATAACATAAATATAACAACGTTAAAAAAAAATTGGTATAAAATTCAGGTTAAATTTATACAAAAATACAGCATTTATTTTTCAGTTAAATATTTACATTATTTTTATGATATATATTTCAAATTATTTCAAATGGCAAAAAATATTGCCGAATTTTAATGGGTTCATTGTGATTTAAAAATATTTTTTTCTTATAAAATATTAGCTTTTTGAACAATGTGAATTTGATATCTTCTGAATTGATTCTACATTTAATTTATTTAGATAACAAATTTAACACATATTATAAGAAAAATAAGTCATAGATTTATAATTGTACATGAAATCTAATAAAAAATCTCCGTCGTTAATTAGCATCGTAACGATAGCACAATTAGGGTATGAGTTTCGGTTACTGTGTCTGAACATTATTCTGTGCTTTCCATTTAAATACATGTAAAGCACAGAATTAGGTTCAGGCACAGTAACCGGGACACATGCCTTATAGCAACGTTAAAAAAATATAAAAAAAGATTTTGAAACAGTGCTTTATTTTAATAGTTTGATTTAAAAAAATATTTAATTTTTAACATTTTGCACAATTACAAATTATTTTACAATAAATTAATCTCTTACTGAATTAATGCCTAAATTTCTGAACTATCGAAAAAAATAATAAAATAAAAATTTAATTTCACAGACAAAAATGAGTTCAGCTAGAGAGCCGCCAACGGAGGTGGCAACTGAAGCTAAAGAGGATGATCCATCATCGATCCAAAGCCAAGATCAAAAACAATGTAGCGAGCAACAACAAGAACAACAAGAACAGCCAGAAGCTCTCGTCAGTATTGACGAATCATCAAGCGATAAGAAGGTTAGCAGGGTGATATTCGGTAGTCGTACATGGAGTGCATACAAACGTGATGCGCAACATAGGGCTATAAGCTTCGAGCGTAATTTGCTTACTGCCCGACAAAAACAACGGCTGACTATATATCAAGAAATCTGCGTTTAACTTGCCAGTTTTATTTTATTTTAATATTATTATTAATGATCGAATACGACTTTTTTTTTTATTTTATCGCACGATTATGGACTTACGATTATGTTAGGACGAAAATTTGATTTGTGGCTTAGAGATATACTGTTTTACCACACATTTAAAACTATAGAATTTTATAAGATACTATACATTTTAAAATATTAACGGTGATATCATTATTATATTTTATTAGAAATGTTTAATTATTAATTAAAAATCTTATTTATGGATTCCAATATCAATTCATTCTCAAATGAGTTTTGAATTAATATTTTTAAAGTCGACACCGGTCTGAATAAATGTATGAATCATCGGTATAAAATTGAAAAATACAATATGCTTAATTGAAATTGATAAAATTGAAAGATTTGCTTATAAGGATATACTCAATCATAATAATATATTCGTGCCAAATGAACTATAGGAAGTATGTATTGTTAAAAGTAAATTTGTAGTTTATAATCGTCAATCATAAAAAATGAATACATTATTATTTTAAGATAAATATTTAAAAAATTATTATTTATAAAAAAAATATTGAAAATGTTGGTAAATCAGTATATCCAAGTATTACAAATTAATAAAATCGATAATACTCGAACGACGTTTTAAAGAATTAATCGATCGACGAAAATTCGAATAGCCATTAACAATTAATATTTATATAATACTATATTTAAGAAAATGAATAATGTTTTTTTTTAGTTTTTGTGATTTTGTATATAACACATGATCAAACGTACTCGAAATTTTATTGATTTTCATAATGAAAATTAAAGATTTTAATTTATTAACATGAATCAGTGCCTTGATAATGATCAACATGGTTCTAAATATTTATTAAACAAAACAATAAAAATAATATATAAAAAAATATAACATAGTTTTATGACTATTTATGTAAAAGAAGCTGATAAATCAATGATTTTCATTCAAAAACTTAAATACCAAGATACAATATTAATGAATCAGCCAATTACCAATATACTAATAAAAGGTGCGTAAAAGAGAATAATAAAAATAAATGTACTGCTAATGAATTTTCAATGATTATTCTCGATGAGCGTCTAGAAAGCAAGAATCGTTATCGAGGCTTTATAGGAGAAAGAGAGAAAGAGAATCAATATCATAGGAAGGACAATAAAGGATGATTACTCGGAAGCGAGAGAATATCTAAAGAGAAAAAGAAAAATTTTTATGGACATTGAAAAATAAACATGGCTCAGATGGCAATCGTTCATATCTGGCCCAAGGTCAGTTTTTGTTCAATTTGTCGCCCTTCCAACACCCCCCCCAAGTGATTTTTTTTCTCCTAGTTATGGCAATTTTTTATTACTCTTATTTTTCATGTGCAATTCTCAATTGCTCCTTACTTACTTTAAAATTCTCCAATCACAGTGTTTTTTTTTTACCTTAGAAAATTTACCTAGCAAGTAGACAATACAGAATGGGAGTAGATGTGGCTTTTTTGTCAAAAAAATGGCAATGTAAATACTTTATTGTATTGTAAATAATTATTTAATATTCTTTAGTTTTTCATAAAAAATTATTTGTTTATAATAGCAGGAGATATATTTCTTTTAATTCATTTAGATATATAACAAAAGATTTTTCAATTTCAGTAATTCTTTTTTTCTGAATCATTAATATTTGTTAATGTAATTATGTGAAAAATTGATATATTCAAAGTAATTTATTAAATTTATAAGTCTAGTAACAGAAAAGTCATTTCTTGTACCATACCAACTATGTGTTTTGGCTCCTACACTTGGTAGTTTTTGTTACCTTTTTTTTCTAATCACACAACACATCCTCGCAACTTTACAATACAATTATTTCTTCTTATCTCCACGTAATGTTGGATATTTTCTGACTTCATAGTAAAAAAAAAACATTTCGATCTAAATCCAATGAGGGGAAACTAAATATATATTGTCACCTCCCTCTGAACTCTTCAATGCAAGAAAAAAAATAAGGTTCTCTTTGACTTTCCGTTCTGTGTAGCATATTGTGGAGCCGTAGTTGGAATTTTTTTTTCTCGTATTTCCCCGCGAATCGGAAGGATGGCATTTCTTTTGCGTATATAATTATTTTTATTTTTTTTTTTCAGGCAATAATGTAGTAGTTGTATAACTTGACGGTGGCGGTGCTTTGCTATATTTGCGACTGCGGGAAGCTTTTTCACGTTGCATAAACGAGCTTTTTTTTGGAACGAAATTCAGCTTTAAAGCAGCTTATGCAAAATAAAATGCGAAAATTATTTTTTATATATATATATTTTTTTATAAATTTATTCTATATGATGTTTTTTTTATTAAATAATTAATATAAGTTATTTAACAACTGAAAAAAAAGTGACTAATTTAAGCTAAACATTATAATATTGAAAACATAAATTGTATTAACCAAAACTTACACTATTTTCGATAAAATAAATAAAACAAAATTTTTAAACGTTCATGATATTACAAAAATAAAATAAAAAGTTATTAAAAAGTTTATAAATAAAAATTGAAATTTATCAGAGGAAAAAAAAACAAAATGAATATCATATTTATAAAATTAATATTTGCTCGAAAATCGTTCCATCTGTACAAACTGCTAAGGTACAGTGTACATTTTTAAAAGGTTAAAAACAGGATGGTAAAAAAATATTCCTAGAGCATGTAATGTAAATTAATTATGAGGTTACTAAATTTAAAGAAAGTGATTTTATATATATGTATACATATACTTTTTTATGTAGTAGTTTTTGAGTAACGCGTATTAGTTAAACACATCGTTCGTGCTTTGCAATAACAAATATATAACGAAATTGTAATATTGTATAATTTTCTTGTGAAACGGTATTTAAAAAAAATTATTCTAATAGTTGTACAGTTATAAAATTAATCAACTAAAACTTGTAAATTTCTTTTCTGACATAACACAATTTTGGTGTTTTTATTCCAAAATACGAATTAATTAATTTTAAAAAATGTTCTAAAAAAATACATCTAATTAGTTTTAACATTAATTATATTTATTATTTATAAAAGTATAATCTAATTTTGCATAAATTTTCTTTTGCAGCAAATAATCTATTTCCGATGGAGGTGAAGTTCCTTTATTTTCATCAACCGTTAATTTAAGAGATTCAGTAATCAGGTTTTCATATAAACGTTTGCTGCATTTCTCGTGAGCAAGGAAAACTGTTATTTTAAAGCATCAGATGAGGTAAACTTTTAAAATTATTTATTTTTTTATTTTTTAACTCCTAACATAATTATTATAAACTTATTTTACGGAAATTTGATTATATTAATATTTAAATATTTTATTCAATTGAGACTGTATGAACTAATTGTCTTATTAAATTTTAATTACAGGAAAGAATTGCTGGCGCTGCTTGGGGTGACCAAGCGATGACCAGAATTGGTGCATCTTGCCGTAAAAGTTTACGAGACCAGCCTGAAGACGAGCGCAACGTTTAAAAGAACTACAAGGAATTGATCGATTTGTAGATGAACATTTCGATAATTCAGCGTTCGAATAATGGATGTACCTCTCATCAATTTCGGACGATTCGTTAAACGGCAACGATCGTCGCCTACAAAACCTCGCGAGAAATGTCTGATTAAGTCCGTTTTTTAATTGTACTCTTCGTCTTTTATTTGTTTAATACGTCGATGTTTTATGTTAAAAAGAAAGAATTTCTGTATGTTCTTTCTTTGATTAAGTTGTGTGATTCAATTTTAATGTAGTTGAAACAATTTTTTAAATTTCACTGTTATCTGTAAATTATCAAATGATGATAATCGTTTTCTTCTTATCGTTCATGTTTTTTTCAATATCTGTCAGATTTTTTAATGTGCTTGTAAAGAGAGAAAAAAGAAACGGACTGTAACGATGAAAACCTGATAAAACAAATAATGCCGAGCTGTGATTTTTCATGTCAATTACAACGAGCAGAAGTACAATCATTTTTATTTTCTTAATGACCTGACGCTAATAGCTTCAATTGTATTATCAGTGAATTTTGTGATGGAAAATACAATTTTTTTTTTCATACACATAGTAAGGAAATCCATTGGTAATAGAATTGGAGCAAAATATTACTGTCAATTACCGATTTATTGTTCGCATTAATGCACAGATATACACAATCCTCTCATTTATACTAATGACGTTCATTCTATTGCTTTTTACCTTTTTCTGTTTTTCTTTTGTACAATCAATTTATTGCTTAGTAATTGTTGATCGATCGTAGTTATGTAAAAGATATTTGGTAGTTTATAGTTTTTAAAAATCGAATGTTTTCTTTTCCTACTCGAATACGTAAAAATTAAGTTTCTTCAACTGGTTTTAGCGTAAAAGCCAGATTCTTGTTTTTTTATTAAAAATTCAGTTTATAAAAATGCGAAATTCCTTTTCGACATGTTAAACAAAAAAAAATAAAATTAGCATGCGTTAATAAATATTCAATTTTAATAATTTTAAAAAAATTACAAGGTATTAAATTGTTATAAAAATATTATCTTTTAACAATCACTTGAAGGATTTGTAAAAATTCATTCATTTTAAATCATAATAAGGAATTTCGTATAAAATACCGTAAAAACTGAATTTTTTATTTACGTTTTTATTTGCTTTCATTTTGTCACATACTCTATGCGTATTATTCTCATTTTTGTCGTCCCAACATTCTTATATAAATATTTTATCGAATTTTAATTTCTTGTAAGAAAAACATTTGAATTTAACAATACCATGTATACGTACATTGTACGCAAAAAAAAATTGTATTTTTCAAATTACTAATGACAAAAATAGTCATTATATACAAAAACTATGAATTTTGTCAAAATAATATTGTTAAATTCAAATAATGTTTATTCTCGCTCTCCAATATACTTGTGGATTTGATTATTGTGTTAAAAGTACGAATTCCTCGACAGGAGTCTATGATAATTAATTAAGCGGACCCTTATCTTTTTGCATAAGTTTATAAAACGAAAAATCTCAAAGAGATTAAAAAATAAAACAAAGCTGCCGAGAGTAAGAAGACAATAAAACAAAAAACGCCGTGTAAATGCAATATAAAACCGAAATTAGGTTTTTTATATAGGTATTTTATCTAGTCGATATATTCTTTTCGTGTAAGAGTTTAATTGTAAAAAAAAACAATACGGCGTTTGATTAATTATTTTTTTTTCTTTGTCTCTTTAATGACGAGAAGCCTCGGGATACAAAGTTAATGTTGTAGTTTGATACATTATGTAGTTTTTGCGTTAACGTTTGTAATGTACATTTGTATTTAAATTAGAATGGCGTTTATGAAAAAGAAAGAAGCGATTGTGACGAATTCACAAGTTTACTTTATTAAGTGTCCTTATAAATGTAATAATTGTATCTTGAGCGTATACTATTAGTATGATATATTGAATTTAAAAAAAATACTATGGTTTTATTTTTGAAGAAGCGTGATTTCGTCGAGGTTATTAACGAGCTATTTACGCTGTTTGCATAACTTGTATTTTATTGAATAAAATACCCAATGTTACTTATCAATATTCTCTCTTTATCATTTACCATTTATTACCTTAGGAAATTTTCATAGCAGAAAAGTTTTATTTGTGTAAAATAAAATCAATGAATTAAAAAAATTATTATTTGAAAAATACGTGAGAACAAATGTATTATTAGATTTTTATAATTAGTTAATTAACAATTTTGTTTTTTTAATTTCAATATTAAAAGTTAAGTTTAAATAATTTTGTTTACTTAAAATATCATAAATTCTTTAAAATCAAGTTGATAGCATTCTTATATTTGATTATAAAAATAAAAGTTACGAAATATTAACTGTAATGATAATTATCATCTAGAATTTGAAATTGTGCAATAAAACAAATATTTAATAAAATATTGAATTTCAAAATAGAAATAAAAAAAGTCAAAATTATTTCCACTTCATTACTACAAAAAAGTTTTTAGTAATGTATATAATTCAAATCAATCATAAAGAAAGTTCAAATTGAAACAAAGAAGCATAATATATGAAACTTTCAATGTTACACTACTAAACAGTAAATATTTATAAATTCATTTTACAGAAATATAATAAATAATAGATTTATTTTAAATTTTATCATCAGTAAAATATTCTAAGAGGTCGTTAGTGGCTCAGTCAATAGAGCGATGGACTCTTAATCTCGAGGACCCGAGTTCGAATCCTGTTCTCGACCGATTGATGCAAGCAACACTGTACGTTTCAAGTGCCTTGTTTAAAAATATACTGAAACGACCTCCATCGCTAATTAGCATCGTAATGACAGCATAAATAAAGCTACTTTAAAAAAAATAAAACAAAATGATATTGGTTGAAAAAGTGTTCATTTTTTATTTTTTGATTATTTTAAATTCATTTATGTCAATTATAAAAATTACAAAAACCACGAACATGAAATTTAATAATGATAATAAAGATTTGATAACAGGCACAGGGCTATTGTTAATTATCCATAGCTACAGCTTCAAAGTCTGAAAAAGATAAAAAAAATTTTACAGAAACCAACAATGGATTTTTTAAAATATCAAATAATTAAATTATCAAATATTAGTATATTTTGTAAAAACGAAATAAAATATAATAATTGAATATAATTTCCAAAAGTGATTTGGGCCGATGGTTAGTTGAGGAAATAATCAACTTAATTTCTATGTTTTGTATAATTTTATTTAAGACTCAATTGTGGTCAACTTAATCATTAAAATAAAGATTTTTAGGATTTTTGTTTGATAATATTTTTGAAATTTATTCTTTTTAGGTAGATAATTAATTAAAAATTTTCAAATAAGATAAAAATCTGGAAAATTAAAGAACTACTTTATAAATTATTATTACTTATTCTTTAGAGAATGAGGTAGCGCATTATTTTCAAGAATATATAGTACGGAAGAGAAATAAGCATCACTTTAGTCCCACTTTACAATTCAATAAAATGATTAATTATAATCGAATTTCATAGAAATAATATGAAAATTATTAATATAAAAATAAAAATCTCACTTTCAATGACTTTCCCCTATTGATTTCGAGATTTAGACGTTGATGATGACGAAGAAGGACTTGAATTAATAACAGCACCAACGAGCAATGATGGTAAAGCACATTCCATAAATCTCACACGTTCAGCTAAAGCAGCTTGGCGTTGTTCCAATGTGGCATTACGTTTTTCATACTGACTTAATAACTGTTCCCAGTAACTTTTTCGCCCTTTTTTTATTTCATCCTCTTTGGAATTAGTATCTTTTTCTATGCTTGATTTTACAGAATCCATTATTAACTATTTGTTTTTTTCAATTAACAAATGGATGAAAGTGAAAAATTTGACTATTAATTTGTAATATTGGCTTTAAAAATTCGATATGATGTTTTAGTTATTGATTGATAAAACTAAAATTTTGAGTATTTAGTTGAAAAAAAGAGAAACTAAAAGGTTAATGTAACATTTAAAAGTATGATAAAAAGGATGAAGTTAACTGATTTATCAATTCATCGTCTTGGAGTTTTTTTGCTTAAAATAATACTGATTCTTGAGTACCATGAGAATTAGAATTATTGTAAGAATCAGTTACAATGACGAAAAAAAATTTAAAAATCAATATTAACAATAATTTCATAGTATCCTGATAATTTAACATTATGTACAAGAGCATATTTAGCGAGAAACGGTTAGAACACTTGTTTTAACAACTATTTTTCAAAATTCACTATGAATTTAGTAGCTAATAAATAATTTCTAACCTTTCGTTTTGCGAGCAACAAATAGAAAAATTATCGTCTGATGATGGTTTCGTAAATTCAAGTATATTGATGTAAATGTTTGTTTAAATTAAAAATTAATGAGTATAGTAACGATCATTATTAGATCGTTCACTTAAAATGAAAAATTATTAGTTAATATTGTTTTTTTTTATAAAATTTGTAAATTATAAAAGATCTCAATAGTTAAAAGTAATGTCCTTGGACAACGAAAGTATTAAATCATCAGAGTATGAATCGTGCACGACTATTAGATGCTTTGATTCAGAGATGCAATTAATTTTTGATGGTGCAAATGTGAGTGAAGAATTATTTGATATAATATAAACGTTTAGTTTGTTTAAGAATTTATTTAAGGAAATGTTTTAAATATTTTTTATCTTATGATACGGTACTTTTATTTGCTAAAAAAATATTTTGCCCAGTATTAAATAATTCGCAATTATCGTAGAAATTATTTAGGAAAAATATTATAAAATATTTAATCGAAGTTTAAAAATAGTATATTACACACCAAGGGAGGTAAAGTACTGCCTACTCGCCTTCGGCTCGAGGTGGCAATTATATGTGCTATGAGCTCGCCAGTTTACCTCCCGTGGAGTGTATACTATTTTTCGCCATAGCCGGGCCGAAACTATGACTTATGTTTTTCGGCGCCGGGGTGAAAGTCGTAGTTTCGGGCAGGGTATGGCGAAAAAATTATTCTGCGAGGTTTTTATTCAAGACTTTCGTATATAAGAAATTAAAGCAAAATTTTGCTCATTTGGTTATTGAACACTATCAAAAAGAAAGCTTTGAATTTTAATCGCTTCTAAAATTATTTATTAGCTACCTTTGAAATAACTATTGTTTCTTAAAATATTGTTTCAAGAAATGACAATTAATATTTTATTTTCCTTTTGTATATTCAGTGTTATGGAAGAAATATGGTCAATAAGAAAGATAACTCACTCGAAAATATAAAACTGTCCGATTTGGTTAATCAGTTTGAAGACATCCTTGTAAAAGTTAAGGTAATAGTGATTAAAATTTGACTATTGTTAAACCTACGGCAGGTGTTTCTTTAGATATTTTCAAAAATCCTTGAAAGTATCAGCGAACATCGTGAAATACATTAAAATTAAAAAATATACAAAAATTTATATAATTATAAAAGATTAAAAAACCAATAAATACTCTGGATGAAAAATATCTGTCAGAAAACTGAATATAAATAAGAAAAGTTAATGCTATGAAAATTAAATTGGATGATTTAAATTTAAACATGATAGACTTAAAGATGTTCTAAATCATTAAACTCTTACATTTTAATTATAATAATTACACAAATGAATGAAATATTAAAAGCTTTTCTATTTTACTTCTAATTTGAAACTACGAAAGAAAGACGGCATAAAGCAGTTAAAAATCTATTTAAATTATTTTCAATAATTGTAATAAAAAAAACTAGGTAGGCAGGAGAAAGAAGCATGTAAGAATATAAAAAATCTTTTAGCAATGTAAATAAAAAAAATTTTATATAAAATATATTAATGGTGAAAATTACACAATACTCATTTAAATTGAACTGGTTAAATAATTTAAAAAATTACAATGCTACGAAAAATAAAAATTGAATAAATTAATGTCAGATATGATTATTAAACTTAAAAATGTATTAAAAGTAATTATTTAAGACATGTTGATATTTAGAATAATAAATATTTAAATAAAGAAAAGGTGACATATATTTACTCATCATTGCTTTATATAAAATCCTAATGGAATGTAGACTTTAAACTAAACATAAAATATTCTTTTTTAAATATGTATATGACTATAATCATATATTATAGAAATAAAATTATTTCTTCAACCATGTATTACAAAAATAGATAATAACTTTGTCATAGGTGTTTTTAATGCTTCTTGACCATCTGAATTTTTTCAACGGATCTAAATTTATTGAACAAACCTAGTCGATTTCGAAAAATAAATCTTCTCAAATGTAAATTATCGAGCTTGTCAATGGCTCAGTCGGTAAAACGATGGATTCGTAATCTTGGGGTCCCGAGTTTGAATCCCGCTCTCAGCCAATTTTCACAAGCATCACTGTACATTACATGTGCTGAAGTTCATAAACACACTGATGATCTGAGTCGCTAAGTAACTTCGCAATAATAGTATAAATACAGCGATGTTAAATAGAAAAAAAAATTTATAATTATGTCTTAAAGCTTTTTATTTTTGAGGTTTTTTTTTAAACTGATGGTTTTCTAAGATGGTCGTTTAAGAAATTTCACGAATCCGTCCAAAAAATCAGATGGTTTCAAAACCAGTATTTATGATAAGATTTTACAATTGTTGCGTTCGTGCATAATTACAGACTCAAAAACACAGAATCAGGTCATAAATTTTATTCATAGTAGTTTTAACATTATCCAAAAATTTCGATATAGAAAACAGAAATAATTTTTAAATATCATTAAAATTGATTTAATATCAATTTTTTGTAATATTATAACTATGTTTATTCAGGACCTTGAATTGTACCATTTAATTGAACCAATAGAAGCGACAAGTCGTAAATTAAGAAAATTAGAGGAAGCAAGTGATCAGCTAACGTTTGATTCTGATGAAGATTTTTCCCGTGTAAACAAAACTTGTTGTAACGTAAGCTAACGCAGTTTTTTTTACATTAAAAAATTATTTAGTAACAAAAATATCCGTGCGAGAAAACATTTTATGTAATCAATATTTGAAAAAAACTTAATTTATTAAATTTATTTATAAAGATTTTTCTTAATTGCTTAAAAATAATTATAGTAAAAATCTTAAATTTAGTTTGGTGGTTTATTTATTTTTTATTTTTCCATTAATTCTATTTTTTGGCACCTTCATAATTTTTTGTTCCTTCGAAATTTTTTTCATTGCTTTAAGGCTTTGATTACGTATTTCATAGCATCTTATTCAACTTGATATTAAATCTCGGCCGAAGGCACATCCTGTAGATTTATAAAATTACTTTTTTCGTACCTTTTTTGTGATTCGAAAGAATTCAAATGCTATAATAAGATATTTAAACGTAAATAAATTCGGTCGAGTCAATTGTATTACAAACTACTCGGTTACAAACTTCCTTTACATAACGGAATTTTTATTTTTCAAAGGAAATAGACTTGAAGAACAAAAAATTATTCAATACAACGGGAATAGATCTATTCTGCTCGCAAAAGCCAAATAAATTAGATAACAGCTTATGCCGATGCCCTAACGATTGTCATTGCGCTTCTACAAATGACAGTGATAACGATAATTTACGTAAAACCACGACTTATTGTATCAGTCCTTGTAAATGCGTAACGGATAATAAAATTAAAATCGACACCTTAAAGCCCACGGCGATAAATTATAATAAAGGTAACGATAAAATTGGGAACAGTGAAATTAGTGGCAATAAAGGAAAAACGAAAGATGCTAAAATTTTTGCTCGTAAACTTAACGATGACGATGGTGACATAATTGTCGAATCGACAATCGACAATTCGAGAATCGAAATACAAACAAATTTGAAAGATATGAGCCTTGGTGTTAATAAGGAAAAAACGACAATAAGAGATACAGCTTTCGTTAGGGTTAATGAAAAAAGTCAAGGAATATTATGTGATCTGTCGAGCGAGACTTCTACAGTATGTAAAAAAAATTTATTATTTTTAGTGTTCTTTTTTATTTTGATGTCTAATGGTATTATATTTTAGGATGAGTATGATTCTGAATCATCTAGCGAGTATAATCCTTATGATTTGGCTCCACCCAAAGGTAATTCATTTATTTTTCAATTCTATTTCAAATATTTTATCATTTTTTCTCAATTGTTATAATGTAACAAAGTACAAATGACATAACTCTAAATTTTTAATTCAATGGTTATAATAACGTTATGACGGTATAAACTGCGATGTGTTTTTGATCTAAAAAAATAACATGATTCAAATTCGAAAAATCATAAAATAAAGCTTATTAAAAAACTTCTATATTAGAATTTCTTGAACACATAAAAATTAACAAATAATATTTTTTGAAATCTAGATTAATTATTAATATATTGAGATAATATATTTTTTAATTTGTTCGATCCCTCTGCAATGATTTGATTTTATAATAGTTTGTTATTATATCTATAGGTCGTCCGCTTGACTATATGGTAAGCTCTAAAGCAAGAGATGAACTAAAAGAGCAACTCAAAAAAAGAGTAAGTTATTTTAAACCGTTATAATACGACAAAAAATTATTAAAAATATGATGATAATAATACAATTTATGTTAGGACAAAAATAATGTTTTTGTCATTAAAAATTTAACAGAATCACACTTATATTTTAACAAAATAAATAATTTTTATCAAAGAAAAGAAAAAGAACTGCGGGCAAAAAGAAATATCTTGTTGGCTTTGCGAAACCATTTTCTCAAAATTACTTTTATTTTCGATATGAAAAATCTGAAATAACAAAACAACCATAACTACATTGAAAAAATTACCAACCACAAATAACGACATTGTCTTACTTTTCTTCAAAGTATTTCTTCTGCAAGACATAAAATAATATTTTTTTACAAAGACGTTTTACGAGTCTCAACCCAATTTAGCATCACGTTCATCTTTGAAAAAAAAAATAAAAAATGAATATTTTTTTTCTCGTGACATTTATGAGTTTTACAGTCTCTTCTTTTTTTCCTTACGTAAGAAAAATAATTTTTTTGTGTATATTTATATATTCGTTTATGCATTTTTCTCATTTTAGCAACAGGGTAACTGCGGTTGCGATGACCAACAAGCATCGCCTTGTCCTTGTGGATGCGGTGATGCGACGATAGACCTGTCCAGAAAAGATAACTTACCAAGGTATATTTATGGCTCGTACAAGTATATAGGAAAATTATTAAATTTTTCATTTTTTACTGTACAAGCACTGAAAAGTTTTAATATTTATTTCATGAATGAATTTGACGATCCTTAAGATTTTACATATTGGTAATAATTTAACTATTTTTCTTTTGAATTTATTGGTGTATATACTAACTTTGAATTTAACGTACATTTATTTTTATTTATACTTTCACCGAAGCTATATTTTTTTTTATATTGTGGAAGTTTTTAGCAACAAAAGATCCATTCAATTGTATCGATATTTAAGAGAAAAAAAGATGAGTAAGTAGTCTATTACAGGTATACTTATGATAAGAATTTTAAAAAAATTAAGAAAGGATTATTTATGAACAGAATACTAAATCAACAAAATTTAAATTTCTTATAGTGTTTGTATAATAGTTTTAAAATATTGCTCACAAGATAAACAACATTTTTTCTTCGCTTAATTTATTCGACGATTTAACATAATCGCTACAATAAATTAATATTTTTATTTAATTTAATGATTGGTAATTCTTCATAATACAAAATTATAACTTCCGAGTATAGATGAATGTATATTGAAAATATATTGACATTATAATAACACCAATAATAATTATCAATTATTTTAGAATGGCCAAGTTTAAACAACATTTACTCTAAAAACGTAAACTTTTTTCAACTTTAAGTAATAGTTTAGATAATTGACATAATATACAATTTTTTATCTTAAAAGAGAAATTACTTAAATCACGATAGTCATCATTATATAATTAAATTCACTAAGCAGGCTCTTAAAACTTAATCCACAAAAAAGAAAAAAAAACGTCATTTCACCCACCTTATTTCTGCTAAAACATGCATTTTATTATAAAAAAAAAGAAAATCCGTATTGAATTTCATCTTACATAAGAACAATCGCCTAATCTATCCTCAACACATGATTTTATTACTCATTTTACTATTTATAAACATAAATAATTTTTCTTTCTCTCTCCAAAATAAACTCAACCATAAAGTCTGGAATGTCACTGTGAAAATTGTGGTAAAGAAATTTGTCGAAAAGCAATTCCAACGAGAATCCAAGATAATCAATTACGAGTAGACGAGATAAGACGTAATTATGAAAAAAGTATTAACGATCAAAAACAACAGCCACGAGATAGTAAACATATACATTATACAGGTAAATTTAATGTTTCAATTCTTTTTTTTTTACTTTTTCTTCTTCTTTGTTTTAGCCGTTCCGGATATACGATTCGGCTTGTAATACAAAAGCGGATACATAAGCTTCTTTTTTTTCTTTTACTGCGTTAACTATTGTTTAACGATAATTGTCATTTAAATATTTATAATACGACACTTTCTAACTGTAAATTATAAGCAAGACTTTTTTTTACTTTTCCCGGAAATTTCGGTTTTATACAATCCTATTCCTATGTTGGGATTAGCATTTAACATGACAAAATTAAGAGTGAAATTTATTTAGAAAAATTTTTTTTCTGTAGATTTGATCAACTTTTTTTTATTTATTTTTACAGCTAAATAAAAGTATGTATTTTGCATGTTACTGTAATCATTGCTGTTTATGCTGTGTGATCAAGTTACATAATTTAAATTTGATAATTTAAGCCGATAAATGCTTTTATTTTAATAGAAATCACTTAAAAGATTATGAAATAAACAGGTTTATGCAAATCTCAAATACAAAGAAAATAAACAAATACTAAAATTATATAATAAATATATACAAAAAAAAAATATAAAGTGTTATTTTTATAAAGATACAATTTTCACATAGCTACAATTTTCTATTATAGATATTAAAAGTTATGTTGAAGATCTGGAAGTCAAGTGTCTTGAAAAGGATAAAATAATCAATCAACTGACCGAAGAAATAAAACATCAACAAACTTCGCTAGATGAACGTAGAAGCCATCCAGATTCGCTAGCATATCTTTTTTGAAAGATAGTTATAATTTTTTAATAAATTTGGTTAGTAATTGTCTATAAGCTAACTGCTATACTTTTATCGGTGTCTACAAAATTACTTAATTTAATCAACATAGAATTACATCAGCTAAATATTCAATGAGATTAATTTTATAATTGGTAAATAAGTGAGCTGTCAAAAAAAATTAATTTTAAAATTTGATTTAATTCGATCTGGATAATTATTAGTGACTATAAATTATCTCCATTATTCGTTTTCCTTTATAAAATCTGTTTAAAAATAAAAATAATTCAAAAAAATTTAATTACTAATAAAAAATTTTGTATTCTTAGCTAAGATATGAAACTATGAATATATAAACTATCAAAGTCACTCGAAAATTTAATGATTATCACCTTTCCTACTTAATAGCATACTTGAATAATGGAGTAGTTTAAACGTATATATATTATAATAAAAAATTAAAAAGAAGGAAAAGAAAAATAATTAAAAAGAAAATTATTTTTTTGAAATAAGACAGATACCAATTATCATGTCACTTGCACATTCAAAAACTAATGTAATATTTTCTTACGTTGCAGGAAGCAAGCAGTCAAAAAAAAAATCTGTCCAAATGTGACATTTTGATGATACATCTTATTATGTTGTTTTTTTCATCTGTAATGTGGGCGTTCTGGTAGTAGTCCTTTATCTAATTATCATATATGAACTACTGATGCAATCCTGCAAGAATAACTTTTAACATTTTTATTAATATATTCAAGAAGATTCTGTATTCGATCTTACGTCCTTGACATTCGTCATATAACAAAAGCAACAATTTTTCAACCGCTCTTCCTTTCACTATTTGAACCTCTCATTCTTGTTTTTTACCTTTATATTAATATAGGCTCTATAGTCAATAATTGCGGTTATGCGGTTCGAATGAAAGAAGAAAAAAAAAGAAAAGTAATGCTATTACTTTACTAGTCATTAAATTTTATAGTCGCGCCAAGCTCTTGTGTATGTTGCTTTGTATTTCTTTTTTTTTGCTTTTGTTTTCTATTATGGTATGCTGCTATGCAGCTTTGTTAAAAAAAGAGGCATGCAATAAGAAAGGCCAGTCTCTCAATTATTTTGTGAATTGCTGTGTATATGTTTTGTCCAATTTTTTTTTTATTTTGTTGTCATTAAAAAAAGTTTACAGGATTTATTAAATCTTATGTACAAAATTTAGTGTTATGTGTTCATTGTTTTTTTCTTCGTAATCATTTGTACATTGCTTAAATAATACCTAGGTGTTTTATTGTACGACATGTTTAATCGATTTGATTTTTCAGTTTTCCAAAAAAAAGATCGATTATTATACAATCGCTATTACTTCTAAAATTACAGAATCTTTTGTTTCTTTGTAAAATCATCGAATTACGTAAAAATTTTCAAGTTTTTATTTAAAGGATATTTAAGATATTATTTTTAATGCTGTATCTAAAATTATTTCCAATGTTATAAATAAAATTTTAGTATAAAAAAATAAGGATTTATGATTATAATTTATTTTAATAATATTCATAATTTTCAAAATTTCAATATAATTTTAAAAGTATCGAAAAGCAAAATTATCAAGCTGTATGCGTCAATTGTATTTTTAAGAAGTTATTCAATTGAAATTACTATTCTACGTGATCTGATGGGGATGGGGATTTAAAACAAGTATTTCTTGGCACAAGAAATCTATTGCAAATTCAGTTTTGAAATTGTACATATATAAGATGCTAAAACCAAATAAAATTTTTGCATTCACATCATAAATCAAATTTAAAAAAAAATTTATTACGCTTAATACTTTAATTTCCAGTATTTATTTCTAAATATCTAAAAAAAATTCTTTAAATAACAAAATACTAAATAATTATAAATTTTTTATTAAAACTATAATACTTATATATTATATTTATAATCATAGTCACAGAATGTATTTTACATTCATCATTTGAAGTGCGGATAAATACGAATATTTATCGGCCTAATATATAGGGTAATCCACAGAGCTTTTAATTTTCTGGTGACTTTTTTGAAAAGTCCTTTTACAGCTGCTAATGGGTTGCTGCATGATACACACTGTTTCAACTGAACTTACACCTACTGTGAAACTTTATGACTTTATTTCTAATGGATTTAGTAAACGTGCTACCAACGACGCAGTAGATGTTTCTATAAAACGTAAATTTTCACATATGAAAAATCACTTCGATTTAACTTACGTACATCATATGACAACTCAATAGCAGCTGTAAAACGACTCTTCACTGATAATTAAAAGTTCTGTGGATTTACTCATGTATATAAATGTTTCAATAATTAAATATTTATTGAAAAAATGTAATACGAAATGCAAAAATACAAGTAAAAATCATTCGAAAGATTTTCATATAATTTCCTACATAAATAAATGCAGTGAACTATAAGATAAAATATTAATCAATAATTTAAACTAAAATAAACTAAATTAATAAAAAATTACATCAAGTATTCGATAATCAATTTTCGCTAATTAAGAAATAAAAAGAAATATTCTAATAGATTTGATAATTTACAAGTTATTAGAACAATGATTATCAAAACATACTGCAATCATACGCATAATAGCAGTTTTCTATCTCGTTAATCTCATGTTAGCAACAATGGTAGATTTTATCATTTTCATAGTTTACATTCAACATCTTGACAAATTAAAAAAAAAACTAAATTGATTGTTTCAAATTGATTTAATTTGTGGTATGAAGAAAAACTTCCTTCGATCTAATAAGTCTTCCAAACTATTTAAATCTGGCAGTACAGCTGGAATTTCGAATTTACTACTTGTAAAAGGTCTTCTAGTTGTTGTAAAAAAAGGTTTGTTTAATCTATCTGATTGATGACGGGGAGTATAATAAGCTTCAGTTGATGTTGGTATTCTTGGATAATATGGATCATTTTCAATTTCACCAGCCGATGACAAAGGTTTTAATGGCACAGAAGAAATTGATGCTTCTGTTTTAGGACTAATAGTGGTAGCACTAGTTGTTAGTCTAGTCGATGCACTACTGAGAACAGATGAAGGAAAATCTTTATTATTTTGAATAGATCTAAGGGTTTCAACGTAAGGATAATCATCATTACGGAAATTAAAATTTGATCTTCCGAAACCTGGCATATCAAATGACTTGAAATGTGGCGGCTCAAGAAAATTGACTGGTTTAACTACTATAGGAAAATCGAAACTAGATGATTCCCGTCCTAATGATCGAGCTTTTGTCATTCCGAAAATCATTTTTGTTCTTGGGCTAAAGGACACAGATTCAAAGCTTTTCTGGGAATCAATGTTGCTGGCATCATCCTGGAAATTTTCAAATGTTTTCTCACTGCTAGGAGGTGCTGGAGTAGTTTTTGGAAATTGTGTACTATCACTCTTCAAAGACTCGAAAGTATTCTTTTGGAAGTAAGTATTGTCATCTCTTGCGGGTGGAGGTACCAAAAATGAAAAGTCATAATCATCTTGATAAGTCGAATAAGTATTGGGCTGTTTCTCTGGTTCTAATGGTGGTAGAAGCTCTTCAGAAATTGTTGGTGTTATATTTGATATTGCGTTATTTGCATTCGAAGTATCTTGAGATTGGAAAGCAGACGTTAAAGTTGCCTCATTTCTGGAAGTAGTTTCTTGATGTCCGAAGAAAGGATTTGATTCTTGTGCATTTTGTGACACAGTATGTTGAGGCTGAAAAGCAGGAGCTGATTCAACTTCATTTCTCGGAACATTATTTTGAAATCCAAAGAAAGAATTAGGATTGTGTTGCTGAAAGGAATTAGAATTGTGTTGCTGGAAGGAATTAGAATCATGTTGCTGGAAGGAATTAGAATTGTTCTCTGCTGCGTTATTGTGAGGTTGAAACACATGAGCAGAGTTCACGTCATTTCTTGGAGTAGTTTCCAGATGTTGCAAGAAAGGATTTGAATTTTGTATATTTCTTGGCGTAGTCTCTTGATGTCCAAAAACAGGAGTTGTTTTAAAGTTAAAACTTGATGAATCCTCTTGCGATTGGAAGAAAGGAGATGAATTATCGTTGAAATCTTGTGTCACACTAGTTCGAAACGACTCACTTTCTGATTCTTGAGAGCTGGAGAATAAAAAAAAATTGTATTACTTATATAATTATAAGTAACGGACATTTTAAAAGATAGTATTAACATTAACTATTCAAATTACTAAAATTATAATTATATATTTAATACAATATTTATTTTTTGGAATTTATCATTAAAACGAAAATATGATAAATTTTGGAATATAAAAGCTTACCGTGTCGTTGTCTTTTTTCCCGTAAAAGGCTCTCTGTTCTTTAGAAAAACACTAGAGTTCAGTACAAAAGTTGGATATTTAGACCCAGAAGTATCTTTTTGATTAATCCTGAAAGATCTCGAGAATCCTTGCGCATCGGTACCTTCACTTCTAGTATCAACAAAAGACAATGGAGGTGCATCATGATTATTATCTTGATTCAATTTAGATTTGGCTATTGCGCTTCGAATACTCGATTGACAATCAACGAGGTAGGCGTGATCACAAATCATAGCATCTTGACGGAATGCAGTATCTTCTGGACAATAATGTGTAAAATGATTGCCATGATCATCACATGTATGATAAGCTCGACAATTTGATTCTGCATCTGCATAATAACCCATTGGGAGTCCTGAACAGCTAAAGGATGATGTGATTGGTGGTGGCGTCGTATTCTACAATGAAATTTAACATTTTTTGTTGTATATTTATTTTTTTTAAATAATGATAGTATGTGCGCTGTATATTTTATAAAGTACTGCTATAATCTGTATAGCTAATGTAATAAAAATACAAATTTTTATATAAAAAATCAATAAATCTTTTATAAAAAAAATTGAAACTAACAAATTATAGATAGAAACATGAATAATAAAATGTAAATGAACTATAAATTTTAAAAGATTAAACAATCAGTCATTGAAATATTGTAATCAATTATGATTATTTCCAGTTTTTTTGAATTCCAAAGTTATGTATAAAACTTAATATTCTGAAATCAAATAAATATTCATAATGGCTTGTATAATATAAATGAATGAATTAATTAACCAATCGATTGTGTTAGGGAAATGTGTAAGGAAGTAATTGTAGTGAAAAAAATATAAAATAAATTGAGAAATATTATGAATAAAGTAATTGCAAAAATTGTCAAAATTTAAAATTCAAAATTTATGAATGAAAGTTATTAGCAAAATTATTCAATGATTATTATACAATCTTATCAAAATTAAAAAAATAGTGAAAGTTAATCTTTTTTGTTTCTAAATTTTTGTAATCATTTTTTAAAAGTCCAATAAATTTGATAAATATAAGAAATTATTATAACTGCAATACATAAAAAAATATTTTAGTAAAAATTACAATAGTTCATAGTAAAGTTGTCACAGACTGGGATCATGACCTAAAATTATCATGATATGTAATAATTTAAAGTAATATTAGGTCATAATGGTAGTCTGTGACAACTTTACTAAAGACTATTGTAAATGTTCCGAGATTATTTTTCTCTGTGTAGAGGCGCCTATATAATTGAAAGTAAATTAATTATATATTTTAAAAATTAAATGAGAGTGAAGTTTCTGACTCGATATTCTTACGTCAAAAATAAAATTATTTTTGTTAAATCGCTCTCATTTGTATTCATTGAATTAATTATTGAGCTTAAGTAACTCCCGATATATTTCCATCATGAAACTAAGGGAAACTGGAGTTAGTTGTCGTTAGGAGCACGTGCAGGCAAATCGCAAATAAGTTCATCAAGAACAGCCGACGCTGCTTAGACCTACAGTATACAATTGTCTTGAGAATATTTACCATCATTGATAGATTAAAATTGCTGGTAAGCACACTAAAAAGGTAAGTTTTAATTTTTCAATATACTCAAAGTAAAATTAATAAGTTTCAAATTATTCGTATTTCGCATACGATTCTAAGTTTCAAGAAAAAATCTACTCACTATAATGTAAAACTTCAATCATAGTTTATATGAGCACTATGCGTTTTTTTCATATTAAAAAAAAACTATGAAAAAAATATTAATTTAATTGTTGGCTATGGTTAGGGCAAGTTGTCAATTTACATTAAAAATTTAATCATAATATGCAATTTACATATTTAATATACTTTTTATATATAATTTTCATATCACTAACATAAATTGTTATAATTATTATTGTATATATCTAGTTAGATAGATAGACACTTTGTTTATTTTGTAACAATAGTAAAAAAAGGCGTTTAATACATTAAATAATAAATAATAGCAGTATTCTTTATCTAGTTGAAAGTAAAATCATTCCAATTTTCATTACTATTTTATATATACATCTATATATATATTAAATTAAACTTTGTAAATTTACAATATAGTATAATGTACAATTATAATAAAAATAATGAAATTTATTGAAATTAATAATAAATACTTATTTTCAAAGTCACAACTTTTATTTTATGATTAATTGTTTATTGCCAACTTATCCCAATTCCTCAGCCAATTTACTAAAAACATTGGTCAATTCGTCATAAAAATTTTTCTTAAAAAACTCTTTCACAATTCTTTTGTTATTGGATTTTCAATTCTCAAAAAGTTTTCGAACCTTGCTGTAGTAAAGTACTTTTACAGGTGTTTTTTTATTTTTTCATAGGTTTTATAGTTTCTGCAAAAAAAATAGAATTTAAAAAAGTAGGCAATCAACCCTTTCTCTAAGTTATATCACATCATAGAAAAATCATTGTATTTTGTTAATTTTTAAATTGTTTTATAATTAAAAAATAACATCCTTAATAAGTTATTAAAATATTAAGACAATTGACACCATGACTAAATTTAAATAAAAAATTATAAAATTATAATTTTAACGAAGTTTGTCATAAAATGGTTATTTCAAAGTTCTGTATCTTGATTTCGATATGATAAATCTTTTGAAATTCTAACTACTTATGGCATTATTTTCTAAATTTAGTCAAAATTTGGAAGATTTCATAATACAATGGTATTACGAAAACAGGGGTATAACCACTTTAAATAAATTTCCGTTCTCGTAACTGAAATTTTATAAATATTCATCTAACAATGTATTTTTTTTCGTAATTCAATCTAGAAATACGTATATGTAAATAATTTTAAGTCGCAAAACTTTTTTAAAATAAGATAATTAGAAATTATTTCGTTTTTTTTAATATTGTCTTGAGGTCAAAACAATTTTATGGATAAAAATTTTAATGAGATGCGAATTTTTTAAATATTTTACAAATTAAATATTTAAAAAACATTGACATAGAACGTATATATAAATCCTATTCACTTAATTATCTAAAAAATGTAATTACTTTTATTTTTACTTTCGTTTAAAACATTAAAATCACTGATAACATATAATTTAAAAATGAAGTTTAATTTTAATATCAATAAACATAACAAAAACTACTTAAAATAAAATCAATGCCCCGTAAGAAAACTGGCACCATTCGTTTTTTCAAGATATTAATTTCCATCAGGAAAAAAGATTGGTGCTAGTTTTTGTACGAGACATCCAATTAATATTTATTAAAAATATTCTAATTTAGATCGGATGATTTTCATGGTGAACAAAAGTAATTATAAACTCATCAAAATGTAGAGGAAACTATTTTAATTAAGATTCAGAAGCAATAAAAATAATTATGAGTTAAAACTTCATCATTAGATCAACTTAATCATTTATGATGATGAAATCTAAACAGTACTTTTTAATAACCGGAAGTACACTAAATTATATTATTGTCATGCATATCAGAAAAATAATACGGTAATTGTTTCATTCAGTTTTTAAAGAATTCTATCATATTTTTTCAATCTTATCAAAAAGAAATCATTTCTAAAGAACCATGAAGCTCAAATTGGAAGTACAAATATTAATGGTATAATAAACATTACATATAAAAATATTTATTTTTTCACAATTCATAATGATTTAAAATTATTTTAAAAAATTGACTTTTCATGCGTTTATTGCCTAATAAAATATTAAATTTATTTATTATATTGCGGTTTTATTGTATCTGTTGATTCATTCAAGGTCTTATCATTTCTAAAATATTATATAAATTTATAGCTTCTGTAGAAATTTGATATTGCAAAACTAATTGCAATGCTTTGTTTGAATTTAATGACGATGAATGTTCTATTATTTATTTTTCTAAAAATGTTCTAGTTGAAACTGTAAAAAAATATCAAATTTCATAACAATAGAATCTCCGATCGTTTCGAAATCGTAAGATTTATTAATTCTTATGAATTTATTTGCAGATCACGCATTTTTATAATAAATTAACTGGCTAATAAATTATATACTGTAAAGATCTTCAATAAAAGTTTCCTGACATTTATAATGAGACATTAAATCTATTTATCAGATGTACTTTTAAGATTTAACCAAGTGGTGAAAGATAAATTAGAACACTTTCTTTTTTTTTATTGCCCACGTTTTCATACAGACAATACAATCTTTCTGTTCGGAAATTCTTTTTTTTCTATTTTCATTTTTAGTAGAACAATCCAGCTATACGAATGATTAACGATTGTGGTTTTGAGCATACTCGAGATTGTCTTTGACCAATGAGTTCATAAAAAAAACAAAGAAATAGAGCCGCATTGTCTTACGAAATGTCAACAATGAAAAGAAAGCATTTCATGTATCTTAATCAAGTTTATTTCCAAAGAGTTTAAAAGAAAATACATCTTATTCTATGCGTTAATTCTAAAGAGATAAGCATAAACTTTTAATTAAATATTAAGTTTGATTAAAGCGATCATGTCAAATTTTTATTTTTTTTCCATGTAATTAGCAAATAACTTAAAAGTTAAACAAAATAAAAAAAATTTTATAATTATTTGAGTTTAAAATTTTATTATTTTATTGAATCGATGTTCCATTTCCTAATTTTAAAAAGCAATAATTTTCTATAATGGCTACAATATATCAAAGTAATATGAGATTTTCTAATCGTTACTTTGATAAAAGCATTATTGCAATTTATAAATGTTTTGCAAATTTAACAAACGTTTATTAAACGCATTAAACGTACCACAGGCAATTAAACGTTTTGTAAAATAAATAAGAGAAATAATATTGCCGTTATGTTTGTATAATTGCAAATAAACGTAATAACATAAATTTATTTGGCCTCAATTCAATAAGTATTGTAACAATGATAAACTCATTTATAGATAATGTATTATAAATAATAAAAATTATTGAAATTATAGATATTAAGAAACTATTTTAAATAAAAATCATTTTTTTATAACGATTGGTTTTGAATTTTTTTTTTCAAGTATTACAATATACATTCACTTTCTCATCCGACTCTCATATTGACATTAAAATATTCAAAATAACTTTTATTTAAATAATCCGAAAAAAACTTCATTATTACAATGGAAAAAAGTTCTTTTTATTTTAATTCTGTACCAAAAGCATAAAAAGAAGAAAAACAGACATTTCAAAATAAAAAACTTTCTTCCTCATATAGTCAAGAAACAGTGAAGAATCTTGCTCATTCAGCGGTAATTATCATAGTTAGGGATAAAGTTAACAAAGATCCCTAATTACCAAAGCGCACAAAAAAAAATAAAGTACAATTGGACTATCTTGCGTAATATGAAAAAAAACCTTTGCTTGATTGATTCTTAAAAGAAACCTTACGTGGAAGTTTCATTATATTATATACCCTCTGACGAAATCTGGCAGAATTTACGACACGCAAGAAAAGAATTCTCACTTTGTCTACATCAATAAATCATTTCATGTTTCTTTATATATTTTTTTCTTTTATTTCTTTAAAAATAATCTTTTATTATTTTTCCTTTTTTACTTTTTGGCACATGCAAGGAAGTTCAAGAATCGTAAAGTTTGAAAAAGGCAATCATATTGCATTTCACTTCGCGTGCAACTTGACCCTCGTTTATTAAAATATTCATTACCATTTGAAAAATTAAAACTTTCCTCTCAGAAACAAGAATATTTATAATTTACTTATCGATGCTTATAATTATTGAGATATGCAGGGCTTTTGTTAGCAAAATCATAAAAATTATTTATGTAATAAGCATTTTTATACTCAAGGTATGTATATATATATATACAGAATGCTTGACAGCTTCACCCACCCGAGGCAGAATAGAATGTATCCTTGCAGATTCCTTTGGTATACAGACAAGCGTTTATATACTTACAGCTGCTAATAAAATGACAAATTTACATATTTCTACGAGAGAATCTTTGCGTGAATCCAATCGAAGATAAGAGCTGCATATGTTTTATAATTTAAAAGTAACTTCGATTTCAATATTCAATGTGTTTTCTTATAAATATTTAAGAAATTTCGAATAGTATCAGTTAGTTCCGGAAATAGAAATGATTGTTAAATTAAAGATTTAGTAATTTGTATATTAGATGACTAATATTTTAATAATACAAATATTTAAAGTTTATAGGCTTTTTGTTGATTTTAATTTTGAAAAATTTCGTAAATTAAAAACGTGATTTGTAAACTAAAAAATGAAACCTACGGAGTTGCCTTAATGAGATTGTACCATCGTATAATTTGTTATGCAATATAATTACATTTATTAATAATAATGAATCTATAATTAATATCAATAAATTTATACTCGTCGCTATATATTATCGTGATTTTCAACAAATATGCATATTTAGAGTCAAAATTAAAGTCTCTAATAATTAAATTCAGAAATTATTAAGTAACACAACAATAAAAGTTCAATTTAAATAAATTATTTTTATACACAACACAGAATTAAAATATTTTGTGAAAATTATATCTTTTATCTTAATTTATATTATAATGACTTGTTTTAGGAATTTTTTTTATAAAATATGCTATGCTTATGCATACATTATTCAAAATCATGTGAATCAAAATTTTTAATTATGAAGAATATTGAATGCAAGCAAAATCTATGTAACGTGGCTTTCTCCGTTATGCTAGATTATGTCATGTCTTCGATTGCCCTGTGACCCGTGGGAGGTTCATAGTAATATTATGATATTAAAGTATCATTATTTATAGTCAAATCGTTGATAAAATTTGAAAAAAAATTTTAATCCACGTCTATCAATCAATTTTAAATTAAAAATTATATTAGTTATTTAAAAATTGTTTTATAATTTAATGATTTAATTTTTAAAAATTTTAAATATACTTAATACGTTGAAAATTATTAAATAAAAAGTACAACTTTTATTTAAAAAATATGAATTTTTTTATTAAATAGTAAAGATTAACATTGGAACAGAGGTCTCGGTGAGTTCTCCACAGTTGAAATGAAATTACAGTAAATTAAAAAGTTTATTCTCCATCAAGATAAGTGATACTAAAACAAAAGTTCTTGACTTTCAAACATCTGTTTGATTATAAGAAGCAAAAGATATAATCAGATGAATTCTTTTTCTTTTATTTTTTCAAGTTAAAGATGAAATTCGGTAGACATTATTTTCATGCTTTATGATTTACAACTATACACTTTTGTAAAATATAAGGTTTAGGATGAAAAAAAAAATATTAAAAATGAAAGTCATCAAACGTAAGTGAAATGTTAAAATATATATATAGCGAGTCTTTGTGCTAGCAACGTCACCCGCAACCGTAATGTAAATACAATTGAATAGCTGAATTTAATTGCAGCTTTTGTAGAGAATGTGAATACCGTAGATATTTATCCTTGAGAAGTAATGCCTAATAAGTTTAACGAAAATATTTATGTATATCATGACACAAGTTGAAAAAAAATTAAATAGATGATGATTCTTAACGCCACAAATAGACGTAACCTTGATACGAGAAAATTGGATCAATTATATAGCGCAATCAAATATTAAGTAAGGTATAATATTAAATGGATTACAAATGGAAAAAAAGTCGTTGATTTCTTTTTCCTTTATTTGCATTTTGAAATTACAAATCGCTAAAAATTTTACCATGAAATAGAATAATTAGTTTAAAGTGCAAAGAGTAATTATGTGCATACAATAGAATTTAAGGAAAAAAAAGACTCGGCAAAAATTTATGAGTTATTGATTGTTAAATAGCTTATTAGATTGTAAAATTAGTGAACACTGAATAACATTAAATTTTCAAATTATTTTCTTTTAAACTCACATAATTAAAACGCATTTGTTTAATATAATTACAAACTAATTTAACATAATTGAACTATGATATTTGGATAATTAAATTTTATAAATCGATGGTAAATTATTTTTTGGTATAATATTTTACAGTATATTTATTTGTTAGGAGAAAAGTTTTGTGATATTTTATCTATTCCGATTGAAAGTCGATGGAATATAAATATTATTTAAACGGAATGTTTATTTCTATGAGAAATTAGCAATTTAGAAAAAATTATTATCAATTCATGTTAAATAGTCGATTTGTAAACAAAAAGACGTTATATTTATCTCGATTTATATTTATATTTGTTATCTGTCATAGAAATTATTTAAAAACTAATGATGTATAATTGATTATCTAGAGGTTTCAGTGGCTGACTTGGTAGAGTGATAAATTCATAATCTCGAGTTCCACAGTTCGAATCCCGCTCTCGGACAATTTATGCAAGCACCACTGTACGTATAACATGTGCTTTATTCACAAACACAGTGATAACCTCCGTCGCTAATTAGTATCATGATGGTAACATAAATACAGCGACGTTAAATGAAATATAAAAAAATAATTGATTATGTAAATAACATTGATAGTGTGATAACACTAGATGAATTTTTTGTAACATTGTTAAGAAAAATAAAATTAATCTGATTTTATTTTTATTATCTACAACTTTAAAAGTTTAAGTTTCGGTAAAAGTTTTGATCATATTAAAATTCTATCATCCTAAATTATTGCCAATTATTTTTTAATAGTACAATTTTTCTTATTAATGTGCACATCGAGTATTTTAAGATTTAATTTTGTAAAGAGTATAAAGCCTGAAAACGAGTAACTCCATTCTTTATATTAGGCATCATGCGACTAAAGTAAGAAGCCGTTCCCAAAAGTCAAACGAAAACTTCGCAACCATTTTAGCTTAGATTTCACGAGGTGATTGTAAATAGCTTATAATACGAAAATACTAACAGTTTATTAGAAATTATTTTAAATTGTTAATTATAATTTTTTTAATAAATAAATAAATTAGTTGAATTTTCAAGCAAAATTTTAAGCATACCATACGCAATAATCGGTTTATATCCTAAATCTCTGATTCAGTAAGTTCAATGCTTAACTTTCAACTAATTTAACACAAGATTTCTAACAACTTTTCAATGATTCTATTCATCGTACAAGAATTATATTGTTTTAACCCTTTAGTGCCATGTATAGCAAAAAGGTTACATTGAAATTTTTGTTTTATTTTTTCAATTATTTATATGATGTGATAAATACATTAGTTGGATCAAAGTCAATTATTTCTATTCTCTTTACAGAGACTCAAACAAATTAAATGCATTAACATTCAAGAAAGCTAAAAAAATAAATTGCGGAAATTAATCAAATGAAGGCTAGAACGTGTTTCCTAAATAATTCGATCAATATTTTTCCTCTTTTTTATGGTCTCGGTTTTAAGTGTAAGCTTACGAAACGAGGGTAGTAAACGCTAACACAGGATATAGACATAATTTCCCTATGAAATTTATAACAAAATTCCGTATAAAAATTATAGCGCCATTTTTTCTCAATTATTGAGATGAAAATTCACAAAATTTACGAACAAGTATTGCAAAAATTACTACCATTTGTCGATGTGTCCAATACTATTTATGAGATATAACCTACGAAATTACCTAAAAGAATACCATGTCCCACCGATTGTCATGACGATCACCGCAATTTTCATAGAAAAATTCTTTCCGCGTTCAAATAAAACGTTTTTTTGAACCAGGATATGATAACCAGGATATGATCTTCGGGTCATAGTTTACATCAATAGCTAAATTTAATTTTTTTTTAAATACCTTTCATTTAACCTGTGTTTTTAACGTATATGTGCATTATATCACATATACTTGAAGATAAGTTTCTAATTTACGAGCAAACAATGTAAAATCAATTTTTAAAAATAAATCAATGAACTTTAATTCACACAAGCACAATTTTTTATAATTTTTTTCTATTTTTAGTTATTATTCTCTTATTTTATAAAGTTTTTTACTACTTAAACATTTTTAAAAGTTGTATATGTAATTTCAATTTACAAATTATTAACATAATAATAACAAATATTTACAGAGTATATTTTATATAAAAAATTTTTTGTATGTATTTTATAATTTTATTGCGTGTTGAAATTTGTACATTCGTGTGTAAAATTAACCCAAAACTTTTTGTTGTTTAATAAATTTTTTATGTTCAAATTTAAATTTAACAATTAACATACGGTCTATTCGTCAATTTCAACACAACTTTTGTATGATTAATCTTCTGGAACTTACACGAGCGTTAAAATTACACAAAATTATTTAAATTGCACACACACTCGTTAAAATAATAATTATATTACTATGTATGAAAAAAATTTATTTTCTATAAATTTTACAATTAAAATTTATAGATAAAATTTAAAATAATACATACAGTAAATTTATTATTAGTTAATCATTAAATGAATAATAAATTTTTAAAGAAAAAAAACTCACGAAAGATTCCTGAGCACCAGCCAGAACACCAAGTGTCATCAGCATCCAAAACAGTAACATCCTCATGGTTCACCAAAATCTTCATATATCAAACCAATCAATTAAAAACAAAAAAAATAAAAAAAAAATAAAAACAAAAAGAATAAAAAACTAGTCCACACGAACAAACAATTAAATGATAAACGTATTCATATACTATTTAATCCGATATAAAATCTATATATAATACGCGTATGTATACACCTCGAATCCTCCGTTCGTTCGGTCACGGAGTGGCACGCGCACATGCGCTCACTAGTATTATAAACCCGCAGAAAAAGAAGATAGAATAAGCGCCTCCCGATATATACTATATATAATATAATACCTTCGAAAAGCCGGTACAAACACTATATACATACATATATATGAAAGAAGTAACAAGGCAAGCGTGTTGGCTTTATAAGATGAGCTAAAGTGAAAGTGAAGAAGGACGAACGTAACTGAACGAGAAGATATACACTCCGAAACGTTCTTCTTTGCTTCGCTTATTTAAAAGGCGCGGGAGGATGCATTGAAAAAAAAACAACGTTCCCCCCAATATATATTGTTGTACACGAGAAAAAGAGAAAGAAAATCTCTATACATATATCTCTATTTTCTTATGTTACACTCTATGCCTTCTTCTTTATAAAGATCTTCTTTTTTTCTTTTTTTAACGAGAGATGAGAGAGGGAAATTGTAACGTTCTTTTTGTCTTATCCACCTCCTACCTTCTTGACATACGATGACGATAGATTGCGTGCATCTAGAATGAGAAAGGGAATTTCGAAAAAAATATATATATATACGTTAAAAGAGAAGAAGAAAAAAAATATACACAATCACATGGATTATTGTTATAGTATGGATTGAATTGTATTATATGGTAACAGAGATTGTTAAAATCCCTTGCGTTATGTGAGTTCCGGTGTTTCTTTTATTTTCTTTACTTTTTTTTCCTTCTTTAGAATGCTCGTTCTGATTGGAAGTGTTTAATGGCTTGTTTTTTTTTAAGTTTAGAGAAAATAAGTCATTGATTGCATTGATTAGTTTACGAGGATTCAATTGGTTTAATTAGCCAATTAATTAATTATATTATCTTGGAATCAATCATTAAATTAAGCAATTTAACGTTTCCAGCAAAATTACAGTCAATTTAGAGAAAAAAGATAAACATTTATTCATTTTTACGAAATTTATTTTTTAAATAGCAATTGTCCTGAAAATAATTGATACTCTGATAAAAATGTCTTTATATAGATATTATAAAATCACGAATGTAACGGAACAATAATAAATATTTCTTTATAAGCGTTGGTGAATCATGACTTTGAATACAATGTATCTAACACTATTTTAGTCTTTTTTTTTGTTTTATTATTATGTAGACCGAACTATATAAAGATTTCTTAATACTTATGAAACCTCAATATTCGATCGGAGATGTAATTTTTAATGATATTGTAAAATACTTTAATATAAATCACGATTTTTTCTTTTTTATTATTTTATCTTGTTTAAATTTGCTTTTTTTATTATTATGATTTCTTAATACTTAATTTACATAAAAATTTATATTACATATTTTATGACAATCGTTAATATTGTTAATCATGAAAAAGAAAAGAAAATATCTGATTTAGTCAAATGCATAAATAATTTTATGTTTATAGCGAAAAAAATTTTTTTTATTTATTTGATAAACAATAAACTTATTTTTTAAGTTCCTGAAGAAAGGCGGTAAACCAAGTGCCCAAACATTAACTATAAATTCATTAATTGACACGTAATGAGGTTATCAGTGGCTCAGTCGGTAGAACGATGGATTCGTAATCTCGAGGTCTCGAGTTCGAATCCTTTCGGCCGATTTATATAAGCACTAATGTAAGCTACGTGTGCTTTGTTCACAAACGCGCTGATAATCTTCTTCGTTAGTTAGCATCGCAATGACATCATGAATACAGCAACGTTGAATAAAATTAAAAAAAAAAATAAAGTCTTGAAAATCCGCTATCTATGAACATTTATTTAAAGTTCTGTTCATATGAAATTAAGTACAACGTTATTTTTTTTATGCAACATCTTAAATAAAATTAAAAAAATTAACAGATTCGTAAACTATCCGTCTATTTTTTTATAATTATAAAACTATTTTTACTATGTCAAATATCAATGTCTACATTTAATCAATAAAAATTTTATATTCGCAATAAATGGTCTATAAATATGACTGTAAGCTAATTGAATTTTAAAATAATTTAAATATTTTAAACGAATATTGGGACTTTTTTAATTTGCACGAGTAAAAATGGACTCTAGGAGCAAGCAAAATCCTTTGGCTCTTAGAAGGTAATTTTCTCATTTTTGATTACAAACGCATCAAGCTAATTTTATTTTTCATTTAAATATATTTCTAATTTTAACAGAAAACTATCTAAAAAATTAAATAAATTTGATATAGAAATTAATTTTGTGAATAAAAAAATTACTTATTAATTTTAACAAATTTCTTTTAGAAGTCAAAAGATTTTTGACTAGGAGCAAAGTTAAAAAATTTTCTGGATCGAACAGGCTTTTGTAACTTTAAATTATTTATATTTAATTTCAAGAGCTATAGCACTATCAGACCGATGCTCTTGATGTGGAATTCTATTTTTATCCTTATGGATACAAATTTTTATGTCTAATACATAACTTGTTTCAGTAGAAAAAGGATGGGTTTGGTAAGACGGACCATCTAAACCAATTATTTTATTATTACTTTAATATTTTATCATTGTACGGATAAAAAAGGATAACTTATTTATCGATCTAAATAAATAAGATTTTAATCTGATATTAATACTATAAATATTTGAATTCATACGTACGTATGTACATACATATGCACATAAACGTTCAATGATGACACCTAATGCCTGTGGTCAACCTACATCGCCGTCAAGTAGGCTAATAGTAGAACTGTTCAAATGAGTTCAACCACATTTAACATAAATTTTCTTTGACACAGATATTTATACATTTTATTTGACACGAGGTATAAACATAAAATAAAAATTTTAACGTCTCACATAGATAAATTTAAACGTTTTTTTTAAACATCTTGTTTAATTTTATAATTAGTAAAAATAACAAATTTTTTGTGGTCTTTTTTTAAACTTGAGTTATTAACGATTCAGAGGTATATTATTAGACCGCAAACCATCTTCAATATATTTATAGCTAAATCACTGATTGAAGGGTATGAAATAAAAAAATTGTACATAATGTAACTGTTTATTAAATGCTCTTTATCTTTATTAGGTAATCCTTTTTTCTAAATATTATTATTCTAAATATATTTTATATTTATATAGAAATTATAGATTACATTGATTTAATGACGATTAACCTACATTATATTTTATAAGATTAAAATGGCACAGTTTTTTTTATTGTACATCTTTTTATCGTGAGATTGTAATGACTTTTTAAAAATATTTTCGTTTTATTGTTTCACGGTGAAATCAATGGAATAAAAAAAAGTAAATCGTCGTTTTTTTTTGTATCAGTTTTTTTACATACTTTCTTAGAAAGTGAAGAGAAAAATAACATCGTTTATTGTGACTTTTTTGTACGTTTAACGTAATTAACCAAATTTCCGTAAGCCTTTAGAAAAAAAATTAAAGAGTTCAGAAAAAAAATTCTTTATAAAAATTTATACTCGAAATCCTTTTTAAAACCAAAAGACAAAAATCATTGTGCAATCGAATCGTAAATTCTTATTACACATTTTGAATGTTAAAAAAGCCATTCGTTTTATAGGTAATGAAAAATAAAAATAAAAACAAAAACTATCTATTAAGAGCCCTATTCAAATGTACAGATGTGTTAATGTATAACGACAAAAAGAGATATGCAAAAAAAATAAGATTAATGAGTTTAAAAGTGTAATGGATTTCTAAAATGACTAGAAAAGGTAATACGTAATAAGAACATATGTAACGCGTTAAGCATAATATGTAACATACAAATCAAGATTTGATTACACGACTTTAAATGTTTTTTAAGTTATGTTAAAATTTTTTAATCTTACACTTTTTGCTCTTAAACTTAATCCAACGTAATACTTAAGGTAAAATTAATGATGCGTATCTAATAATCAATAAAAATTATCAAGTATAATTGTTACACAAAATTAGTTGAGAACATCCGTTAGAATGGTTTTTATTAGTACCCGGAAGTCAAACAAAAAACAAGGCAAATTAACTATCTCATTTCTCTTTTCCAATCTTAAATATTTTTAAATATTCTTATGATCTGGATAATGCGAATAATTCGATTCAAATATTTAAATTAATATTTTTGAATTTAAATAATGGCATTCATTACTTACCTCTTGATATTTTAAATTGAATATATTCCATACAAAGTCAATGTTATGTCTAAAAATACTTATTAAAATAAACTTGATTGTTCAACACTAAACTCGCGTCGTTAAATAGCAGTTTAATCACATAATTGTAAGTGTATTTTAAAAAAATAATCCAGACATTAAAAACCAAATGAAAAAATAATGTATGAAAAATGAAGAATATATAATCCTTTGTCTATATCGCGTTTTTTCTCTTTTTTTCAATAAAATACGCGCACCATATTCCAGCGAAGTTCGAAGGTTATTATAAAAGCACAAGCGTTAAGATACTGATAATAGAAAGATTGTTGTGTGCTTATATCTCTGATTGAACATATTTTGCCGCACGCACTTTGTGAAAGGAGTTAAAGCGTGACTTACTATGAAAACTTTTGTTCTGAAACAAGACTCTCTCGAGTCCTTATAGCTCGAAAAGTTGCCCGGACAAAGTCTGATAAACTACTGGTCAATGTTTATGGTGAAAGAAGTGAAATGTATAATAGTCTGGGGATATCAATACCCATGTTGGCTACCGGTATATTACCTTTTTTTGGTCTCTTTTTTTATTTATTTTTTATTTTTATTGATCTGTAAGAGAAAATTGATGGTTTTAGTTAATTTTCTTATTTTTATGTTTTAAAAAGAAATGTTGTGAGTTATATTTTTTAATGTTGTGTTGTGATAAGATTGTTGTTTTTTATAGATGGTTGAGGTTCAATATTCACTGTAAAAGTTTTAATATTTGTTTAGTTGAATTTTTTTTTATACCATCATAAGTTATGTCAAATAATTTCTTAAGCAGTTTTCAATACGTAAAATTTTTATGAAAATCCAATAAATTTTTATTTTAAGTCTACTTTATTATTATTTTTAAAAAACTTAATATTTTTATCTTGGAAAACTGGTATTCCTTGGAAAAAATTAAAGCAGTTTTACTAGTCAAAACATTAATGCATTGTCAATATCAGCACTATTAACATGATAAATATCTGACTTATGGCCTAAAAATATTATTTTCTCTGACAATTTTTCAAAATTAAAAACTATATATTTTCATTTTTATCTCCTATTTTCATTTTTTACAAGCGTTACTCTTAGAAAGTATTGTTAATTGCAAAATATTTATTTAAAAATAAATACGCAATTTATTCGGCGATTACTTAAATTTTACTGAAACTTATAATTTATCTTTTTTATTTAATTTAACGTCGCTGTATTTATGCTATCATTATGATGTTAATTAGTGAAGGAGGTCGTCGCTGTGTTCGTGAACAAAGCATATATAACATACAGTGGTGCTTGTATCAATCGGTCGCCGAGAGCGGGATTCGAACTCGAGACCTCGAGATTATGAATCTATCGCTCTACCTGAGCCACTGACGACCTCAAAAATAGAAAGAACAATTACATACGAGCGAATTATGAAAATATTAACTAATTTTTAAATAACCTTCATAACATAAAGTACATGAACAAATTCATTTTTAATCGTATAATCACTGTTGATTAATTAAATTTGACAATGACCTAAAAATATTTTATAATATGATCCTGTCAAATATCATCATTATCACAATAATTAAATTTGATAATAAGCTGTCTTATTTAACATACGTAAAAAGAATAAATTGTGAATAACATCAGGCTAGATTAACGATACTGTATAGATTGATAACAACAGATTTTTCTCCATTCTTTATTCATGAAAAAATCTTTATTTTTCATGCTTAGTTAAATGTGCATAAAAACGTTTATAAGAAGATTGATGGAAATAAAACAATTAATTTTCGAAAAAAAGTATAGAGTATTATTAACTATTGATACTCAATTTTACATCATTAATTATAATGCTTAACCGAGGCTTTACAAAATTAAATGACTAGACTATCACTGGTGTACGGAAGAAAAAATTTACTATTATAATTGTAAAATGAAAATGAAATGATTAAAAAAAATTTACGAAATGAAAATTTAAAATAACGATGAAAAAATATGGAATAAAAAAATTAACATAAATTTTGTTATTGTTATGAAAATATAGATGGAATATACATGAAACTATTGTGAAATAATACTACCTTGCATTCATTAAATTTTTTTAACAATTTCATAATATTAAATTTATACTTGCTAGTCAAAATGCTAAATACTACCATTAAACGTAAATACCATTTAATATCTTCATTCATTTTTTCTTTTATCAAAGCGATACATCTAATATATTAAAGTATAAAATTTTTATTATTATCTGATCTGATTATCTTTGTTACCTATTCACATAAAGTATAATCCAGTGTTATGTACACGTGTTAAAATAATTACGAATGCTCTTGGGAAATATCAAGGTTATGCTGAAATTAAAGGGTATAAAAAAGAATATGACTTTTGTGTAATTTTATTAGGCTTTGTACTTTATTCCTCATTTTTATATCATCAAATTTTTCAAAACAATCACATTTTTCAATGACTTTTGGCTTTTCTCGAGAGCGTGTATGGATGATGACTTTTACTTTATTTAAATGATTTTTATTTTTAAATAAACTATAATTTAAATGTTTAATTATTTAAGTATTTTAGATTTCACTAAAAATTAGAGTGCTAGTATTTCTTAACTGTTTTAAATGAAACGTTTGGAGATTTAGAAAGCAAGTATATTTTTTTTGCTTTTTTTAAAAAAAAAATTAGTTGTTGAAAAGTTTATTTACGCCGATTGTTTTTTAAATATATATTTTATATTGGTACCGCTAAAATTATAATATTAATTTATATTAAAACAGGACTCATTAGCGTCTTGAATTTATTTATTTTATAATATCTTCAGCTATAATTTAAATATTTCAAAAACAGGTTTATGATAGAAAAGTAATATATTTACAAAATAATTTATGTAAAATACTTTACACAACATTTTTTTAGGGTTTTTAGAAAATTTCGATCAGATTAAATAGAAAGTCTTTGTATTTGTGGTCACCAAGCGATCAAAAAGTGGTCACACGATAAACACAAAACCAAATAATTCATTGTGGATGATTTTTTTTACCAACGTGATAAGAAACAAAAAAAGTATTTTTTCTTGTAAAGATTATTAAAAAAATTTACGTGATTCTAATTTTAATTTTTCAAGCTCGAATCGACAAAGAAAATTAATTAATTTATTTTTTCTCTTTCCTAATAAGTTGAAGATGTTCTCTAACAATTATATGTTAAATTATTAAAATTTGAATTCTAGTACTATCAGAATTTTTTTTTTTTTGGTAAAGATGTTTGTTAAAAATTTATTTTTATAAAAATTTGAAGAAAAAACAATTTACGAATTCATAAAGAAAAAGAAAAAAATTGTTGTTTGACATTTGTTGACTTTATTTTTATATTCAAAAATGACTAGAGACGAATATATAATTTATTTCTTTGACTTTGTTAATTTTAGAATCAAAAGATACTTTTGCAATAAAAATTGTATAAAAATAAAAAAACTTCTCTCTATCAAATAATAAACTTTTAATAAAAATATTTTATTTTTATAACTAGAGGAATACAATTATTTGATGTTTATTTGATCCATAATAATGCGGCACGAGTTTGAAATTAAAAAATAATTTTAAATAGTTGCATAAATTACAAAAGAATAATTCCAGCACCTTCGAAGTATTTATACAATATCGTTTTAGTTAAAGATTTGCATAACATAAATAAAACAGAAAAGAAAATATAATATCTCTGGATACAAGTAAACTATCGATTCGACATTATCACGTTAACATTTTCGCACTTCCAAATAAAATCATTACAAAAAACGGAGTAGATATTATATCATATAACCGTTATATCATAATAAATAAATTGAGTAACGATAAAATTTTAACTGGTTATAAAATCAGAAATTCTTTGCAAATTCCAAGAAAAATAAAACAAGAATAACTATATCTAAGCTGCACGGTAAAAGTAATTAACATGTGACTCGGCGTGCCTTCCAGCCATATATACTGGACAAGTGCGTATAACGTTTAGCGCATCTTTACTGTATAAAATGGTATTTACGATTTTTTTTTATAAATTCAACTAATAAGTTAACGCTACTCTTTAACTAATAATACGTTGGCCTAATTATGCGAGTACATGTACTGAAGAAATATATAAGATTATGCTTATATGGTTGTCCGTCCTGTTTTTTCTTTAATTTATGATTATTATTGATAGGATAGTTGGATAATCAGTTATGTATTTATTGAAGAAAATGTAGCTTTTAGAAGTTGATTTTCAGTTAAAATAATAATTGACAGTATTACTTTTTCCTGGTTTGATATTTGTGTTACAAACTCATGTAGTATACTATTCCTAAAAAAATTTAATAGCATAAATTTTATAATTATCAAATTCAAAAATAAATTTAAAGCAATAATTTTTAAAAAAATTTCCAAAAATAGCTAAACTGTGTTTATTGAATCCATTTAAACATGTAAAAAAATAGATGTTTTGAGCTAAAAATAATAAAAAATGGAATACTATCTTTTAAAGTATTTTATTTTAATCGATGTCACTATAATGAAAAAAATATTTTTTTTAAATTTTTTTATTTGTTAAACATTAAAAAAAAAAACAATAAAGAAATAAAAATTTTAATTTTATGCATAAATTATTTTGTTAGCATATTATTTGCTAAATGTCGGTGTCTCAAAAAATATTTTATGAATTATTTATTTTTCAAAATTAAAAAAAATATTTCTAAAAATAAAATTATAGTTTAAAATACGTAATACGAAATGATGACTCTATGGAGGCATGGTGCCCGAGGCTTCAACTTAATGGTACTTTAACTAAAGACGACACTTATGATTGCAACTCTATTCGACGTATAAAATATTTCAATTTTCAAAATCCTTATTAATTTTATTCAAAATATTCAAAGGATATAAAGTCAACAATATAAAGCCAATAACAAAACACATCAAAGAACTGCAGAAAGAAATTTAAACAGCATTACGTCACTTACTGCACGTAATAAAAACGTCTTTTATTGATTCTCAATTTTTAATGACTGCCCCCCTTCCCTTAAGAAAAATAACGAAAACCAAAGAAAAATGTAAGATTAAAAACTATCGCAATAATTTTTCTATGCTTTTTTTTTCTGTGAAAACATATAATCGTAACACTTTTGATATATAAAATGTCGTATACACGGTTTATTGACCGATAGCGACGTAATGGTGCCATTATCAAAATTTTATTTCCCCGCAACAAAAACAATCTCAGGAAGCAATAATCGAAAAATTAAAGAAAAAAGTAAGAAAAGTACACTTCAAGGTATTTCCATCGCGTTTGAAAATTACAAACTTTACAATCTTTTCGCTCGTTCGATTCTAAACTTTATACAAATCCAAGAATCACGGTAGGGAAGTAATAAAATAAATACATAGAAGGAAAAAAAAGTAGCGTAAATCGTAATGATGACAATCAAAACTTTCGGTTCCTTTTAAATGAGTTTAACATGAAAGCATTATACGGATGGAGGAATATACGTAAAAAAAAGAGCGTTCGACATAACATTATTTAATAGACTTTCTTGTTTTATTGAAAAGATAAAAAAATTCTATATTTACTACACAAGTCTGTTATTAACTATACTTATTGACTTTTTTTTCTTACATTGTAATTACGACTTTAAAGTAGTTATGAAGATTCCTTGTGAAATTGTGTAAAATAGATAGTTGTGTTTTACGTAAAAATTTTAATAAATAGTTCTGCTTTGCCATTTAAATTTTACTGTTGCTTTAAAGTCTTTCTGCGTTTATATTTGTTTAGTAAGAATGCGTGATATTCATATTGATTTGACTTGTTCGAAAAAATATTTTTAATTAATAATTAATCTTTTGTATGTATAATTTTATCGTTAAAAATCAAAATAGTAAACTTTTCATTTTTTTTTGCTCTATATTTTTACTTTTTTGCAGAATTCCAATTTTTCGTGCAGGTATAAAAATAAGTAGAAAATAAACTTAAAATATTATATACATCATAAATTAATCATAAAATTATATGAATCCAAAAAAAAAAAAAATTTTAATTATTTTTTTTCACGCAAACATTGTACTTGGTTGCGTAATGATAAATAGCCGTTAAAGGAGAATCCTTGATTATTATAGCTTACTAATATAGAAAAATAAAAAAAATTATCATCTACATCATTTTTTTCTCTCCTTTTTGCTTGACGATAAATATTTTTACCATGCGTTTGTTGAGAAATTGACAACATGATTGTTTGTATATTTTTTTCTGAAATTCATTAAATATTCTAATATTAGCACAATTATGGTGCTATTTTATACATATGTTGATTAGCTACTATGCTGATCGAAGAGCCACTTATGTATTGTGAAATAATTTCTTGGAAATATATTGATTTGGTACTTAATAATAGTAATGAAAGAGATTGGATAATTAAATAATTTAAAGAGTTCGATAATTGGATTACGATAGTTAGTATATTTAAGTAGATTAATTTAATTTAACACGATTTAAGCGTTATTTAATTATAAAATGAGCTTCTACATTTGAAAGTTCCTGTTTAATTAAGTTTTTAATTTATATGTTTACTTCGTTAAAATTAATATATAAAAAACAAATTTTTGAAATTTAATTTAGATCATTTATATAGTTCGGTGAGATCAATTTATTAAATTTAGTAGTGTAATAAAATTTTATTATTATTATTAATTGTTTTAATATCGTTTTAATATCGTTTTCTGCTGAAATAATGTTTTGTAACTTGGAATGTTTTATCCTAAAAGAGATTGTTTTATCTTTTAGGTGTCAGTTTTTATTCTAACTTTACAACGAGTATGTCAAATTTAAAATAAAAATGTATCTACAGAAAAAAATTCTTCTAAAAAATTTAATTTAATTACCAGTTATGCAGGAACAAAAATTAAGTAGGAATCCAACTTGAAATGTGCACAAAAAGTAAATCTTTAATTACACTCAAAATTTTGTTTTAAATTTTATTCATTCATAACTTTGAAACAAATTAAGCTTTATAGAAAAATTATTTTTAAATCAAGATATTGATCTAAACTTTTTTGTTCTTTTTGAGTTATTTCATTCATTTCATTATATTTATTGTTTTGAATTTTCATGAACCTATCATAATTAAAAGTCAAAAATAGAAAACAAAATGGACACGGTTTTTTTTCATTATTTTATATATAGGAAGAAATATTTTAAAAATAAATAAAAGTGGAAAAAGCTTATAACAACAATTTTGATAATCGGTGTATAATTATTTATTTAAAAAAACTATAGCTCATCGAGTGTTATGCAATACATAAAATACAATTTATTTTTCTTTATAATTTAAATTATTCATTAGTTTTGGCGTATTTTTAATATATATCATTCGATTATTATATATTTTTAATTTTTATTATAAATTAAAATTCGAGTTTATTGTAAAGAAATTGTAAAATTATTTGATAATGTTTTATAAACAAAAAAATTAAATTATATTAATATTTTTTTAATCGTTTCAATCAAAATAATCTCAATTAAATTGTATATACAAATTTTATCTTCATCACAGTAACAACGAGATTGAAAATCAAAACAGTATTATTAACTATAAGATCTTAATCTTGAAATTTAACATCAAGGTATGTATAAATTTAAAGAGAACAATTATATAGTACACAAAATTACGTTAGACATTACACTGGTTATAGTATATATATACATAAACACTAGATTAAAAATACATTGCATAAGGAAAGCCGAGCAGTAGAGCCTATCTCTTGTTCCTTTGTCAGATCATACTAGTTGATAAAGATTGGCCCGTGCATCCGCAAATTATATTCATGATGCCGCGGACTAAACTTCTCCTTATTTCTTTTTTTTCTCTTGCGAAACTAGAAGGAGGAGGAGACTTTTACTGTGTATCTAACAGGAAGACTTGAAAAATTCACTATTAGAGGATTTTCTTAACAAAAGCTTTTTTCATTTGTAATCTATATCAACCATAGTTCGACCTCTCTATATTTAGTATTCTTTTTGTAAGGTACTTATTTAGCAATTGAGGAGTCTAAAAGAATTACAAATACAAAACAAAATTAAATTAAAACTGTCAAGTTTTAAATTGCAAGGTTTTTCAAAAGACAAATGATTTATTTATTTAAAAATTATAAGCAATTACAGTTGAAAAAAAGTTTCATAAAAAATTATTTCGTTATGAAAAAAGAGGTTCAATACTACTAAAGGCTGAATCTTGTTTCAGAAATCAAAAACAACATTGATATTTAGCTTCCTCAAATTAATTTCATAACTTTTTTAATCACTCATAAATAACAGAAGACATTTTGTAATAATAATTTTCGTTTGTATTTAAAAGTATAAGAAAAGTTGATTAAAAAATAAATAAAATAAGACGAATAAAATTAAAAAATTTTGAATTTTTGAATTAAATCACTCAAAAAACCAACGAAAAAAATAATCTTAAATATTTAAAAAACTAATTGGTCTCATGAGTCGTACAAAAAAATTATTCAATATATAATAATGAATTTTGTAAAAAAATTTTACCCACGCTACGAATTATGGTTTGAAAAAGTTTTTAATTATAACTCTTACTAACCTCTAATATAGATTATTAAAAGTAACCTTTAATATACGAGCTAAATTTAAATAATTTGAGTTTAAGTGAAAATAAATAAGTATATATTCTATACTTAAAATATATACAAATACTAAATAGAATAAAAATTGACTGTTTTTTAAAAAAATTTTGCTTTTTGGTGTTTTATTGGTTCTTATAAAACTTCAATTTTCCTTTGATTTAAATTACTTGAGTGAATTATTATCTTAGAATTATTATTTATATAATATTGTATTATAATAATTATGTGCTTTTCTGAAAATCAGCAATCAAATAGATAATAATTATTGATAACTGTAATATTTGAAATTTTAAAGAAAGGTATAGTTCTTGAAATAATAATAATATCAATACTTTATTCACTTTTTCATTATAAGTTTCATGTAATATTATGCTTTAAATCATTGTATAAGATTTGATTTTAAATTTTTTAGATAAGACTTTTTAATTATAAGTATACTTATAATTAAATTAATTCTCAGTGTATAGTTTAACTAATTCATTACAAAACTATTAACAAAATGTATTAACCTACGTTATGTCTTGAAAATGTTCTTCGCGTCTATTTCATAATATCTGTTGATGGTAGTTGTCTTAAATTATGGCTGAACAAGGTCAGACAAAGTATTCTTGTTTACCTGCACAACATGGACATGATTGGATACACGTGTGCCGAGCTGAGGATGTGCGTGTTGCGATCGTAGCCACCAGGACGTAAAATTACTTTTCAACCTAATTTTCAGATAAAAATTTCTCATTGCCAAATGTTCCTGAATATTAGCAATTCACACTTCTGATGAATATAATTAATTAGTAAACTGACTTCATCTTTACACGATACTTTGATTGTTGTCATCATAATTTCACAATTAGTTCAGAACGCTATAGCACAATTCCCGAGTAGAAATGATCGTAAGGATGCCTTACGAAATCATGAGGCCCTGGCCAGGAATCCTGGCGAGGCCCTGAGCGGGCATGTAATGGCGCGCTGACGAGGCCCTCACGATGCCCTTGTCTTTATAATTTGTTTGTGTGCGTTATATATATAGAACACGTAATAAATAGTCGTATAATTTTCTAACTATATCTTTCAATTTGACTTTAAAAGTAAAATTCAATATTTTATTTCACTATTTTATGCAAGCATACTAATTTAATAACTATTTGTTATCAAGGTACGTTATGAAATGCACTGTTTTGGAACTTTTATAGGTTAGGTTTTGTTCATAGTTTTTTTTTCTTTTAGTTAATACATTAGAAAAAATAATGAGTGAAATAATTGAAAAAACGAATTTTTTTAACCGGAAAAGAGTACAAAAATATCGCAGGAATAATCAAATTAATAAACTTAATTTAGGAGCAGTTGGTAATTATAAAAGTAATCATAGTTATGAGCACTTGAATAGTGAAGAAGAAAATTTAACGTTCTCAAAAGATAATTTACTTGTCGATTTTCATATTTTAAATGAACTGTCAACATCAACGTGTGCATTTAAAATAGATCATACTAATATAAGCAAGAATAGTAATGTTAGTGATAGTGTAGATGAAAATGTAATTGATTTTAACATTTTTAAAGATCTACAAAAGTAGGCTAAAGATTCAAAACTACCTCATACAAAATTAGATTCACTGCTGAAAGTTTTTAAAAAGTATCATCCAGAATTGTCAGTGTCATCCAAAACTTTATTGAAGACAAATTTAGGCTTTCAGAAGTCGATTAGAAGATTTAATCCAGATGACCCAAATGATACATTGAATTTGTTTATTTTGGTATATCTCGTCATTTGCAAAGACTTGTAAAAACAGAAATACACAATGATGTTTTATTATTACAATTTAATGTTGATGGATTACCAGAGTATTCTCCAAGTTCTGTACAAATTATAAATTATATAATCACAAAAAATTATACAAGAAATTATACAATCCGTTCACTATTGCAGTTTATTGTGGTTAAGAAAAACCAAAATTAATAATGTTAAATGTACCAAAGTAAATCAAAGAATTCAATCATGCTCTAACAAAGGCTGCGTAGTTCCATCAAAAAAATTTGGCAGAAATGTTGTTCAAAGTTCCAAAAATGTCTTTTAAACCTCAAAGTTGTCCTAATTCTACGTACAGTGAGTATTCTTTTAAAATAATTACTTTTTTATAATTGATTTTTTCAATTTATGTGACACGATTGATGAAAGTTGAACATTTTTATTAAAACATTTTTTTAGCTGTACAAAATCTAATGGAAAATGATACTAATTTTAGTAATAATAACCTTGTAAGTAAAATTGATTATGCTAAAGTCACTAATATTCATCCAACTGAACAATTATTGTCTGATGAAAGCTTTGAAGTTTTCTTACAAGAATCAAAGAAAATGTTGTCTGATAATACAAAAATATCATTTGAACATCAAAATTTTATTTATTGTAAGTATTGTTATTATATAATCAACTACTTTTTAAATTGATTATAATTATAAATAATTTATTTTAATAATTTACAATGTTACACGTATGATAGAAGTTTAAAATTTTCATCAAAACATTTTTTAGCTGCACAAGATATAGAATCCCAACCCGAAGTTGCATTTAAAAGAAAGAAATATTACGAGCAACAACATTCATCAAAAGTTATTGATGACAGTTTTATTAGCATTGACAATAACTCTGCTAAAACTAATAGTATCTCTTCGACAAGAAAAACGATATACAAAGTACTTTATTTTTTAATATAAAATTTAAATATGTAGAGAACATGAAATTTAAAATTTGATATCAGTAGAAGACACGAGGATTTTCTTAAATTTTTCTGTGACTCAATTGAAAAATATAAAGTATATTTATGTATAAAAAAATTGTCAGTGCTAGATTCATATAAAAATAATAATTATTATAGGCAGTGTCGAACCAGCTTAAACTTTTTAAATTTAGTCAGTGTATAATAGTTATCTAAGGTACTCACAATAAACTTTATTTTAATAATCTAAGAATTTAATCGATCATGAAAATGAAGACTTGATATTTAAACTCATTAATATTAAAAATAATAAAAACTTTAAATTTGAATTTACAATAACTATATAAACACAATTTGTAAACATAACCTATAATACCCATTATTGAAATTATTTACTTATAAATAATTTTAATTGTTAATATTTTGAACATAATTTTACTGCTTAAAATAAGAACAAGAAAATAATGTTTCTTGAAAATACTTTTAAGTAATTTAATAATTTTCAGTATTATTAGATTGTAAAAATGTAATAAATATTTTTCTAATAAAAAATTTTTATCTAATATTAAATTGGTTTTTTATTCTCTATAATTGTATAATAAAATTAATAATTATTATTTTTATTATCATTAGAAATCTTAATAATTAATATAATTTGCATGAATTTCCTTTAATTTTCTCACTATATTATATTTAAAATATTTAAATATAATAATTATGATTTTTTTTTAATTTACATTAATTATTATCAAATTAATCATAAGGGTGCCTCGAATTTGCCTTACTAGCACGTCGGGCTTACAAGGCCCTCATCATAGCGCCATTACATACCTCACCAGGGCCTCGGCAGGATCCTGCCCAGGGCCTCGTCTTAATCGCAAGGACCCTGGCCAGGCCCTTATGATATCCTTAGCTTAATTTCTACTCGGGTTCTTCATCACTCATAGCCTATACATACTCTGGAGCAAGGCGCCAGGTTGACTTTCATTTGTGCCCTACTGAAAAAAGTCAGGTGATAAGTCACCTGATTTGTCACCTGACTTATCACCTGATTTATCATGCCAAAACATCAGGTGACTATTGGAAAAAATTTGAATCATAAATTATTATAGTTTTGAACTATTTATTAAATAAAAAATGTATTTTTAGTAATGTTTTTAGATAATTTCTACCTCCAGAACGCGTTTTAACGATTGATTAGTCAGATCATTAATTTAAAAAAAAAATTGTATTTATTACTCTATATCTGACTTATCTAAAGTTTAAGGTGTTTGTCTTAAAAAAAAAAAAAAATTCATAAAGCATGCTTTATTTTTGGCTATACTAAGTTAATTGAACTAATCGTGGTGATGTTATAAAAGTTTTTGAAGGATTTTATCACCAAAATTCAAGTGTTACTTATTAGAATTTTTTAAAGTTTAACATAAAATAAATGTTTTTTAGGATAAATTATTTTATATGCACAATTTAAATAATTTGGCAAACCACCCTGGTAGAAAATAAACCATTTTTTGGCCATTTTTGCTGGTTAACACATGTTAAAATGACACTTATCTAGAAATTCTGTACAAAGAGTTTCCAAAATTTCTAGATAAGTGCCATTTTAACATGTGTTGGCCAACAAAAATGGCCAAAAATGGTTTATTTTCTACCAGGGCATTCTTCTACCTAAAATATGAGACATTTTATCAAGTCATTTATTGAATGACCTCTAGACTTCCAAATATTTAAAAATAATAGACCTAATAACATACACGTGTGGACGATTTTCAAGTGATCATATCTCCTGCAAAAATTGACTAATTGAGATAATTAGTGGAGAATGAAAGGCGTGATTTCCTCTTTCAAGTCTCATTGAAAAAATATAGTAATATCTTTTTGCACACGCATCAAGTCAAGAAGGAGGGAATTTATTTTTTAATCTAAAGAGTGTTATCTTTGAGCATTTTTTCAAGTACATCGTTTTGACTAACAAGTGGAGAGTTGCAAGTGAATGAAAACTTTTATTAGCGAGATCAGTTAGCTTATCGTACTGAAAAAAACAATATAAAGTCTAATGGAAAAATGACCTTAAAAAAATAAGTAAAAATTCATACTTATGTTATAAAAGTTTTTGTAATTATAAATTTTTTCAAACAATATATTTAAAAAAAAAAAAATTTTCGCAAAACCTACATTTTAAGATCCTGCAATAAGAATAAAACGTTTAGTCCATCCAAAGCTGGTGGCGTTGCTCAAAGATGGCGCTTTTTGGATTGGAAAACATCTCCCCACTTTTCTTGACTTAACGTGTGCGTAAAAAAACATAACTACATTTTTTTCAACGAGATTGGGAAGAAGAAGCGATGCTCTTCATTTTCCATTTTGAATTTAATTACTTAATTTTTTGCGGAAAAATGACTATTTCAAAATAGTAATTTTTTTAACCGAAAAAAGTTGTGAGCTTTTTTTTGCCGAATGTATTTGAAGTTAAATCCTTATGACTGTCTGTATATTTAGTAGTAAGTAGTTTTCTAAACTCATTTGAAGTGCTGAAATACATAATTTGTACAAGACAAATGCTTTATCACATAAAAATTTACCAATACTTATACACAAAACTAGATATTGTTCTTCAAAAATTCAAACTGGTTTCAATGGACGTATTTTACTTAATTTTTTATCGTTTGTAACTTTTCACATAATACAGCATTTGGTTATTATATGATTTTAAATGGAAGCTTACTTTTTGCATTACTGTTGTTATCCTTGAAAGCTAAAAACAATGGAACGAGTTTAAAAAAATTGTATATTTCGATACAAGTGCGCGAAGTAGGACAGGACCCAAGCAAAGCAAGGATGACAAATCATTCGTACAAAGATCACCGACGTCGCACATTTGTATCAAATACTATTTTTTTATGGAATGTGCAATACTTGTTTAACAAAATCGAAGACAAGTATGAATCATAAGAATCAGGCATTACAGATTAGGTAAGCCCTTTTATTTTTTCGCGCATACGAAGCAAATAAATTTATACAGCAATAAATTATCAAGAATTTACACTCTTCATGCAAAATGAAACCATTGCGCCGACGTAAAAAATGCACGGCAAAGACAGTATCACACATTCCATATGAAAATTATCATTCATCTACTTTTATTTATATTTACTTATGATTGTTAAACTATTGAAACAATTTTTAAATGCAACTACAATTTAAAAAATATAAAATATTTATTAATTAATAGTGTAATAAATTAGGAAGTGGACAAATATACATAATTTTATCTATTTTCATGAAAATACAAATTTTTTCAATGTTTTTTGTTTCAAAGACAATCAAGTCTTGAGCAATAGAGTCTATTTTTCGGAAATATTTATATTTATCAGCGAAACACCTTATTGTCTGTACTTTATAAGCCATTGTCAACTCTTCTTTTGTTTCTTCGTTAACTATGAATCCGAAAATTCTAATAAATGTTTTATTTTTCAGCAATGCGAATGAATTATTCGATCTTTTTTTATGCCTCTTCTCTGCTTCAAACAAACAACCATCTTTAACTATTTTTTCATATTTTAAAGAATTTATAGACAAATTTAATTGTCCTAATAGATGTTCTTCTATACTTTTTCCGTTTCCGAAATATAAGATCTCAGACAGTTTGTAAGTATTAAATACCTTTGAAGCGAGAATATCATGGCAATATCTTATGATCGCATCGTTAGCCTTGCGTGTTACTTGTTCCTCAATAATTAATAAACTATGACCTATATTTACATATCGTACAACTTGTTGGGCTGCTCCTTTAGAACATTTGATGGCATTTAATATATTTCTGTTTGCTGATTCAAAACAGAAAGTTGAGTTAATACATAATGGTCCCCAATTAAAAACACTATTACCTATGTGTAATAGCAAATGAACGTTATATGTCATAGCTCTTACACCATAAAATTGTTGCACTTTGCTAACGAATTCGTATAACATACCATCAGCTTTATCCAAATCGGCCATCATAATAGAATCTTGTAGCAAAATGTACAAACTTTCAACAAAAAGTAACCAGTGATCTAATTCCGTTTTACTTATCACTGACGATAAAATTGGTATACTGTAGAATAAAACAAAATTTTCCCACTCCCGGGCCTTCCAGTCACCTTTGCAGCTGATGCGTCTACTTAACCTTCCAACTTGATGAGGAGCTGATATTTGATCCATTTTTGAATCAAGCATTGCTATTTCGTCTTCCTTTAATGGATCAATATAATAAGATAGCATTTGTTTGGCTACACCTTCCAAACAACAGTGCATGTAATCAGGAATGAATCCTTGGATAATATCAAAAAATCGTAGATTGATTAAGGGAGATGGGTATTTTATACCAGTATTAGATTGCTTTGTTTGCCTTCTTTTTTCTTTTTGTTTCTCCTGTATTTCTAACATTTTTTCCTTTTGTTTCTCCTGTATTTCTAACATTTCTCGAACTGTATCAATATGGTTTCTTTGTGGGACCGGATCATTCATCAAACTATAAACGATAGTTTCATGGTATTCACCAGGATGTAGACACCAATTACAGCCGTAGTGACCATTGAATTGTTTAATACCCTGCATTGGTGCTCTAGCCACGGAGTCCACACAACATGAAAGTATATAAGGTTTTATGATGCGTTCCTCGTTTTTTATTGTACATGGTATTCCTTTTGCTTTTAATTTTTTTATTAAATCGACAAATTTTTCCAAAAATATTGTCATATCCGGTTTTTTTTATTAAACCACAATCCACAACAAATCAAGTTTTTCATACGATCCTGTTTCGGTAATTCATTAATCATTAAATAAATTGGCCAAATTGAGTGTTGTGAACACTTAAATTTAGAGGCTCCATCTGTATTAAACATTAAAGTGACGTAATTATAACGCTCCTCTCTAGTTAAGGAAAAAAGAAATTGGCGATATAAATGCCCATCATAAACATCTTTTACTAATGAAATTGGTTCAGCAGCCCTAATTTTTGTGACAGAATCGTAATGTTCATCATAAATTGTTAAGAGATCAGAAATCTGTTTAGATGGATCAATCAACACAAAGAAACTTTCGTCACTTGGATTTTTAACATTAACTTTATTCTTACAAATATCGCAAATACTCTTTAATTCATTATTTCCTAATTGACCTAAATAAGCAGAACATTGCTGACAGACTGCATAATATTCGGCTCCGGATTTGGAATTTAACAACTTATCTGTAATATACTTGGATTCAGGTAATATCGGAATTTCAAATATATTATTAACAAGTTTGAATAAGTTTGTCGTTGCCGTTGTTGATGCTTCATTAGTGTAAGAATATTTCAATATCATTAAAAACAGTTCACCTACAGTTTTATCCACTTTGGTTGTGATTTTCTCAGAAAACTGTTTACTATTAATAAAATTTTCTAAGTTTTTTGGTTTCAGATATAAATTATCATTTTCTTTTACGTTCACATCATTAATTATTTTACTGAGATCATCATAAATGCTATTTTCAATATTATGATCTCTATCAATGTCAGCGTCAGCATCAACATTGTAATCAACTTGATTATCCTGAAAAAAAAAATATTCAACTCATTTCAATAAAGTATTTTATTTTTATATCACACTGTTCATTGCTTCAAAAATTTGATGGAATAATGAGATACATCAAAAACTTTTGATGTATCAATGATAGTTGACAAAATATAAAGAAGTGTATATTTTAAAAATTACGCGTTTATAATGAAGACACCAAACTCTTTAAGGGTCAGTGGGACGTACACCTTTTTAGTCTCAGTTTTTATTTACACTTTTAATATATTTTTGTAGTTTTCATATCCAAATATGTGTTTTTTAGACTTCTGGATACCTAAGATATATGTTTGTTAGAAACGATTGACGTAAAAAAATTTGGGTTTTTCAGAAAAAAATGTGCTTTTGAAAGGGTCGCGGTGCATTTCAATGACTTCAATTTACTAATGTTATACCATTCTACATGTATTTATTAAAATCGCTGTAATATGCAAGCTCGCCCCATTCAAAAATAGTTTAATAATATTTAAATGTCAAGCTTATAAGTAAATAGTGGATTAATTTTTTCGTTACAATAAGAAAATTTAGAGTATGAAACCTTAGTGCAGAGAACTCAAGGAGTTTACTAAAATAATATGAATGTATATATATATATGGGACATTTCACGCCAACTGAGAGAGTAAAAAAATAAAAACCGCTGAAACTCAGAGAATATATTCTTTCTGTTACCCAAAATATGTAAAAAAATTTCAATGATCTAGACAGAGAGGATAAAGAGCTACAGATCCTTGAAAGGGTACTTCCCATTAAGATAGGTAAAATCCCCCCATGGCGAAATTCAAATTTTCGTCTAAAATTAGATAATACATACTAAAAAATGAAATTTCAAGCTATGACTTGCTACCCGCTCTCCCTCCACTACTCCTAACCTCAAAAAAACGTGTTTTTTCAAAAATAATTTTTTTCGGCACCATATTAACGAATAGGAGATTTGAAAAAATTTGAACATATTCTATATAAAAATACGCATTTAAGGTAATTTTTTTCAGCTATTTTTGGCCTCAAAAACTAACCTAAAAAACACAAAATATTCTTATAATTGCTCTTAAAACTTGTAAAAAGAGGATGCCGCCTCAAAAATTGGTGAGAATTTGTGTCCTTAATCTGTACTTTTTTTTCAGATTCATTGAAGTGGTGCGCCATATTTCAAAGTCTAAAAAACCTGTTTTGCAGACATTTTTTATCCATTTTTGGCTTTTTTCGCCTTACCGGAAATAATTACAACAAAACTGATGATACCATCGGATTCTACGCCAAAAAATACATAAAAAATATGTATAATACTTCGTTTTTATATTTTTAGATCACTAGCTAGAAAACGAAAATTGAAAAGAAGCTGCTATGAGTATGTTTGGGCAACTCACTTTTTCTTTGGGATTTGTGAAAAGTTACTTAAGAGTATTAGCAGCAATTATTATATGTATTTTTACATATTTTTGACGAAGAAAATGGTGGCGTAGCTATTTTTTCTATAACTGTCTTTGGTAAGACACCAGAGCCAAGTAAACAGCTTAAAATAGGTATTTTTTAGTAGGTATAACACCTGAAGCGTCCGGCAAAAGGAGGATAAATAATTTTTGTTATTTAATTATTAAGAAATAATATTTAAATAAAATAAAACGTCACGATATATATATATATATATATATATATATATATATATATATATATATATATATATATATATATATATAAGTGACGTTTTCATTTTATTCAATAGTTTATTATTCACCTAGGGTGTATAAACAAGAAATGTCTTTAATCGTGTGTATACATATATATATATGATCGTGTACCTATAACGACTTTTTGCTGAAAGCGATGTTGCCCAATTGTGAAATTACATGTAAATTCCATATATATATATATATATATATATATATATATATATATATATATATATATATATATATTAGTTATATATAATATATGGGGGATGGGGGATTTACCTATCTTAATGGGGGTACCCTTTAAAAATTTTTCAAAATTTTTGGAAAAGTCCCAATTTTATGATTTTTTTTTGAAAATCCTGATGTTTAAGAGAGAAATTCATAGGAATACTTCTTGTTGTAAATGAAAAGGAAAGTTAGCATGATTTTTTACAGACCTGAATTTTGAAATTTGCTATTGGTCCTTACATCTATTACATATAGTAAATGAAATTACTCATTGTTTGCCACTTCAGAAATTGCTTTTCGAGGGCTTATTTTCTTATAAATTTTTGATTGTGTAAGACAGAGCCACCAATAAGGAGTTATGACAGTTTGAAATATATATTTTCATGTATGATTTATTTTTCATACGGCCGACTCTTAATGTTTAATTTTTATTGCACGTTCATAAAACAATAACAATCTTAAGTGTTTTTTATTTTATTAAACTGATTGTATTAACATAGCTTTAGTAAGGAAAAGTCATAGTATTTGTTCAATTAATGCAATGAAGAGGCGGCTGTATAGTTCTGTCCTTGTCTAATCTAAATTTTCGTTATAATTACTAAACTAAGTATTTTTATACAAAAGTAAGAGCAGAGCCCAATAGATTTCAGGATGAACAGACGATTCTATTTTATGAAAAAATATAAAATTTTCATTACTTTTCGAGTGAAGTCTGAAACGGAAAAGAGTTGAACACTTCAATCAAATTTAACTCTTTTCCGTTTCAGACTTCACTCGAAAAGTAATGAAAATTTTATATTTTTTCATAGAATAGAATCGTCTGCTCATCCTTAAATCTATTGGGCTCTGCCCTTACTTTTGTATAAAAATATTTAATTTAGTCATAATAACAAAAATTTAGATTAGACAAGGATAGAACTATACGGCCTCCTCTTAAAAAAATATCAAGACTCTGATAGAAACGTTAAGCACATATTCAGTATATAATACCGGCGGTCGCGATCTTATACTGATCGATATCGCGATAAACCCTAACACCAGTTCCTCAATCATCCCGATGGTATCGGGAGGATATCGTCAACCTTCTAATTATATTTTATCTAAGAAACATAATAAATTTAACAAAAAATATATAGTAAATAATAATTAAGGAAATGTAATATTCTGAAAGGAAAAAGAAATGATGAATAAAATAATAAATTTTATTACGCACATAATATATTTTACTATGCATATAATAAATTTTACTTTTTCATAACCTCAAAAAAAGAATGTCAAAAAGGGTTTTAATTAATTGTTTTGAGGGTTATGTTCTTTATCTAATATATGAAATTGTAATTATAATGTCTTCAATATTTCATCGCGTATATATCGGTTATTTATCGCGACTGCGTCGCGACGAGATATCGCTAGCCGTTAATTTACTGAGCATATTTTTATCCTGAATTTTCTACCAGGGGACAATAAAACGAATAATAGTATATTACGATACGGGCGACTTAAATCACCTATTATTACACGGCGAGGTTAGGGCCCGAGCGTCAGCGAGGGTCCTAAACGCCGTGTAATAATAGGTGAATTTAGTCGCGAGTATCGTATACTATTTTATAGCTCGAGTGATTTAAATCCGCCGCACTACATCTATACTCTCAAAATTCAATAATAAACAAAGGCTATGCACTCCACGAATGATAATTCATTAAAAAAACGAATTCTATGTACTAGCAAAACTAGGCATTCTACGAATAATAAATCGTAAAAAAAGCGAAAACTGAAAAAAAAAAAAAAATTTAAGCACTTCGCGAATAATAAATAGAAAAAAAACTAAAAATATTATATAAAACATGAAATAACATTATGTCAAACTGTTGAAATTAATTCTGTAATAATAAAAATCTATATTTCCTTTCATATATGTATTAGGGCCGCAGGAGCGACAATTGGTAACTTATGTATTGTATTAGCAGTTGCGTTTGGGGGAATCACAGACGCGACTGAGTCTTAGAGCGTCGAAATGACTACCTCTTCGCTTCATATGTTACACTGATATTAACTTTGGTTTTACACGTATTTTACACGTTTATAATTGTTATTTATTTTGAAAAATATCGATATAAAAGAGTTGCAATAATCTACACTTTATTATTACCGATGAATAAACTTTTAAAAATAATCCAGATCTCAAAATATCGCTTATTATAAGTGCGTGTTTTAAGTGAATTCAGCATCATATTCATTATTGAACAGCGTAAAAATTTATCGTTTAACTCTCGGCTCAGCGGGATTTAAGCGCGGATTTAAATCACGCAGTGCTATAAAAATTGTTTCGAGTAACTGTGATATCCCGTGAAATTATATATAAATAATAAAAAGAAAGGAACTTAACAGTCAATTGAAATAAGAAAATGACTATGAATGATATCAAGAATCCTAATATTAATGAGTCGGAAATTCTCAACGTTAGTAAACGAAATTTCGAAAAAAATTATGTTTTTTACATCCCCTGGTGAAAAGTACGTCGTTATTTGCAAAATGCACGTGTAAGAAATAAAGTATTATCGCCAGGTAAATATACCTTGTGACCCTGCGTAGTAAGCTGTTTTAAGACAATTTCACGACCGTTAATAATAGAGACTTTTCTATCCACCGGCTATAAGCTTTGGCTCTTATCCCCTCTCTTTCTTTCTCGTATATGTATTATAAAGTCAGCTGAAAATAGAGGGGACTATATCTATCCTTCTTTATTTGCCGGTTACATCAAGCATGAAGTTTCTGTTTCTTTTTCTTTCTTATAACAATTTTAAACATTTTATTATTAAAATCTAACTTGTTTTATTTTTGTGGATTATAAATTTAAGTGAGTTATAAAACAAGTAAAATATTAATGGTTTATTTTAATGATTTATCATCAGTGGAAGAGAAGCAGAGAAGGATAGAGCTTATTCGGTCGAGCGCAGTAGGCGATTCATCGCGCTATTTATTTTTCATCAAAAATGAAATATTACGATGGATAAGTTGGACGTACTTTTCACCCGGGATATGAAAAAATCGTATATTTACCTCGGGAGAGAAGTGAACTATCAAATGCTCGCGTATTTGCGTCTCGAGCGAAGCGAGATCCATACGTAAGCATATAATAGTTTACTTCTCTCCCTAGGTGAATAACATAATATTAAACTCCCTTCCAGTAAATGACAGATATGTATTATTTAGTACATAAAATAAGCGATTTTCTATTTTTTAACCGACTTGTTGTTGAATCGTTCTGCACAGATGTAAAATTTGACGCCGACTTTGAAAATATTTTTTTGTGAATTAAAAAAAATATAATTTGTGCTCTTTACAAATAATTAGATAATCTATAATATGTTTACTACACATGTGTTGAGTTAGATGCGTAGTATGCGTATAATTATTGAAGAGCATGAATTATTTGTAACTTTTTAGTGCATTTTTTTAAAGTCGGTTTTGTTTTTTGTTAGAAAATTTTTTTGGAATCCTCTCAAAATTACTACAAAAATAAAATAGCATCCTATTTATCTAAATGTATTACCTCCCATAAGGGCATAACGAAATTCCCTTTCCTAAAAACATTTCCTTTCCAAGTTTATGAGTAAACGATGCTTTTAATCAAGTTTTTCGCTACAATAAAAAAAAATTGTAAAATTAAACTGGAATGTGGACAACTAAAGGATTCCACCAAAATACTATACATTAAAAGTTATGTACAAACTTTCAATATATAGTGTTTTGAGGTTAGGTTTATAGAGTTTAATATCTAATTTCCATTCAAAATTTAAAAAAAAATAACAAATTAAAATAATATTTTATTTTAACAAAAATGATTGCATTAACATAGCTTTAGTGCGGACAAATCATATTTGATACCGAGTTTCTCATAAGTTTACAGATATTTATTTATTGTTATTAAACGCAAAAAATATTAACAATAATTATTATTAAATTGAGAGAAATAATATTAAAATGTTAGAAACTGCAACATTTTTACGTAAAAAATTATTTTTAAATTCAAATATTTATCGGTGTCGAGATTTGTAACCTCAACAAATTGAATTGTAATCGCAACAATTATAAAAATAGTAGTTTAAAATTTATAAGAAAAAATTTTTTTCATGTTGATTTATTTTTTATTTAAGTAAAAAAATGTGAAACATTTTACTTGTGTACAAAACAGAAGCTTTTTATCTTTTTCAGTGTCATATAAAAAAATTATAACATAAAATAATATAAAACAGAAGAACCCTATGGCAAAATCTCTAATGTGAGATTTCATCTCAAAATCTCATGTGATTAAAAACCAAGTAAAAATATCAATATAACTAAAATTTTAACTTTGTAGTCATTTGTATGCATTATACAGCTTCCAATATTCTAATAAAATATATATGATATTATAATTAAATTTCATGAAAATTTCGACTTATACATATTTTTTAAAATTATTTTTAAGTTCTTTCATGAAATTTTACATTAGATCTTATGTAACATCTCACCTGAGATCTCACGTAAGGGCTTAGAAACAATTTGATATAATTAATATTCGAAATTAAATTATAATATTGTATAAAAATATATTTTTTTTATATGTAATTGAAATGTTGACAAATAAATTACTTTACAGTATAGTCCATAGTTTATATTTATTATAATTATATCATAATTGAAAGTCAATTAAGGTTATAATCTATAATTAATAAAAGAAATTTAATTAAACTTTACCAATTATGAGCAGAAATAATGAAGAATTTCAAGTTTGCTACTATTTATAATCTCTTGATCTTGTACCAATTTTTGATACATATAGAAAAGTGTAAAGCTTTAAAGTCCAAAATATTTATTTGCAATAATCTTAGAATGTTTTTGTATAAAATGATTTATAATTTACTTTCAGATAATGATAGAATTCAATTTACAAAAAAAGCATTTGATAATGAAATTTCTTAAATATTCAAGATTTGAGAGACTAAAAAATTAATATTAATATAGAAAATAAACTTGGTTTGATAGATTTATAAATTCTTATTCTCATTAATGGATAAAAAATAAGATAAGCACATTATAAGATGTTATTGATAGTGCAGCTATTAAATTGTCACATCAACATTTAAAAAAATATTAATTAGATTTGATAATAATTTGTTAATAATAATCGTCCAATACATGTTATCAATTAAATTATTAGGATCAAGTAAATTATATTCATAATAATAATTTTACAGAACTACAGAAATTTGCAGAAATTCAAAATAGCATGTATTTTCTTGCTATACTATACTAGTCATAATATCAAATTTTCTTTATAAATAATAAATAAATAATAATCTAGGGAAATTATTTAATGATTAAAAAGATAAAGACAAAAAGGATATAAAATCAGAATGTATGCTTAAGATTTATAGCAATGATTGTGATAAATATTTTATAGAACCGACTGGTGAATATTTGCAAAATTAAGGTTATTTAAACAACCAATTACTATTATTTTGATTCTAAGACTGATAAATATTTCAAAATTTATATTTTCAATGAAATCATTCTAAACTTTCTCACTTTATATTCACATGAAATCCATGACAACAATGATATAAATTTAAGCTCTTTGTTGAAGGATTAATTTCTTACTAAAAGTGGTGTATACTCCAATAGTAGTATACTCTTAAAAAAGGTGTTATTTTGTTTTTATTACTTTCTACGTATATTTATAAAAAAATACCAACATATATTTTGAAGCAATGAAAAAATATTTAACAATAATAACAGCTATTTACTAACTTCAGCTGATGGTGTAGCATCTATAGCTGCAAATGATGGTATAGCATCCATAGCTTCCGCAAAGGTATTTCTTTGTATATCGTTCGTTTGCTCCTGTTTAAAACCATTATTAAAGTAAAAATTATTTAACTACTAAAATATTTAATTTGTACAAAAAATAATAGTGCATATAAGCATATAATTATAGTAACTATTCTTTAATCTATTTAATAATAAATTCTGATACCAAAAATATTAGTTAATTAATTAATTAAGTAATGGTAAGTTATGAACAAGTTTGTTTCAAAATTGAGAAAAAACTAATATTTATATTTGTAGGAAAATAATTAACCTAAATTCTTAAACAACTTGCATGAAACCGTAATATTGAATAACATACATACTTATGTTCAGAATATTACAAAGAAGTATACTAAATAAATGCAATAAAATATAAGTTTAAATACAAAAAAATTTCATTATTATAATTCTATTCATAAAAGTTTTTAATACTAAATGTTCATTTGTATTGTTGATATTTAATAAATAGGAAATTCCAGAAAACACTATTCTTATTTTAAATATAATATATTTAAATTAAATATACAAATTCTGATACTTAACTATTTCCATGTCTCTTTCGTTATAATTATCATCAATGTTATGTCGCCTGGATGTGCGTTTTGTAATGGCAACATCACCAACGTTCAGATATCTTTTGTATCTTTCCATTTTCTTTTTAAAATCGTATTATTATCAGTTTTAATGATAAAAAAAATTATTTGACGAATACTTTCTATGCTGTTAAAAGTAAACAAAACAATGTTCTCTTTAAATTCGTAAACAGTCAGCAGTCGTTTGACATAAAGAAAAGATACCATGAACTATGAAAAATAATAGATGAACCTAAAAGATTTTCAAAATTGAATTCTTTATGAAAAACGATTCTTTATGAGTTTTCAATCTATTGAAAACTCATAAAGAATCGTTTGCTCGTCTTAAAATGTAAAATGAACTGCTTTTACTTTCGTATACAAATATTCAGTTCATTAATTATAAGGAATAAATTATAAGACAAGGATAAATATAACCGACTATCTTTTAAGCTATGCTATATGCTTCATCTGGTATACATTTGTGTATACATATATATATGTATACGTAAAAATACATTTCAAGATCGAGATTTTGATTTTTCTCATTTGATAATTTTGAATTCACAAAATTATGAGTCACAGTTTTCTGTGAACAATATTAACTAAAAAATCAAAAAAATAGTTAAAATTTTATTGAAAAGTTGTTATAGACCTAGTCACATGTGAGCGTGTAGAAATATATTTAGTTAAAAGTTGCGATTTTCAATATAATTTTGAAAACTTATAATTTCATGTTTGACAATTTTAATTGAGTTGCAGATTTCTGCAAACTATAGTGATTATTATAGTCAAAATACGTGAATTTACGTGTAATGGTTTTGACTCACGCGTGCGTGAAATTTCTCGATGACAAAGTAAAATATTATTTTGTTCTTATATCAGATATTTTTATAAAAAGTAAGATGATTCATGTATTAAACCCGAAAGTTCAAAAGATTACGAAGAAAATCACAAGTACTATGTATATTGGCGATCTTGTGGAACATTTTGTGACATGAAATCAAAGTGTTGTAAATTCTATGGGGCTTATATTCTCAGTCTTGGAGGTTAGTATGATTATGTATTTTAAATTAATTTAATTTATTTGATTAAGAATCTTATATTTTTGTAATGAAACATTTATTCTATTCAACACTTAAAATTGCAGTACTTTGATTCCAATTTATGATTAAACATTAAAATTTACGGATAATAAATTTCATTTACTGATTTATTTTTTAATTAATTTAAAAAAAATATAACAAGATTATTAAATTTAAGGATACATACATTATATTTACAGATTCAAGAGATGATGCTAATTTTAAAGCTCAAACGAGAAATAAAAGATTGAAGCTATGTAAAAGATATAGCAGCTCAAGTGAGTCGAGTTCACATTTAAGTAATGAAAAAGTTCTTTCAAATGTAAGTAGCTTTTATCAAATAAATTAAAAATTCATCCTCTTTAGTGGAATGTCTTTATTGTTGATATTTTCATTACATTTGACCACTAAAAAAATTTTTAAATAAGAATGTATCAACATTCTTATTTAAAAATTTTTTCAATTGATAAATTCTTATTTAAAAATTAATCATCAATAGGTTTGAAAATGTATTGAATCAATCATAGCATACCAAAATATATAAAAATGTATTAATATTAAACAGTATTATACATGTTGATTGACTTCATGCTGAAATAAAAAATATACTTTGAAACACTTAAATATATTGTCATATATTTTTATTCTTTAAGATATAGTATCTTCATTTACATTAATAAACTTTTTCTTGTATAACCATATCTGAACATAAATTGTATAACATAAATTAAAGAATAAAAATAAATCCAAAAGTATTGTAATGTATTGAAATATATCAACATATTTTTTATTTGAGCACAGGTTCAATAAATATGTATTATGATGTTCTAAAATGTATGAAAGTGAAAATAATAATAAGAAATTTGATAAAAATACATCAAATTATGTTTAAGTATAAAAAATTAGGTTTTATTATTCATTAGATAATTAATCATTCGAAATTCCATTCTATTAATAAAATATTAGATTTTATTCGTTTGAAAGTTCTAATATTTATAATTGCAAATATTTTTTTATTTTCCTTTAAACAATTTTATACAAAATTAAGTATTTGAAACATGTTTTAAGAAAAATTGAGTTAAAAATTGCATTGCAACTATTTTATAACGAGTTATCAATGGGATGAAAAGCAAAATATTCATTTCTATTGAAAATATAGCTTTTAAATTTGCTTACAAAAAATATTTGTTTTTGAGTGTGAGTTATATTTTATAATAATACATTACAAATAATGGATTCATTTCTATTGAAAATATAGCTTTTAAATTTGCTTACAAAAAATATTTGTTTTTGAGTGTGAGTTATATTTTGTAATAATACATTACAAATAATGAATTTAAAATATTTTAAATATTTTGTACTTGCATAGTTTAAAAATTACAAATATTGTATAAATCTTATCTTTAAATTCAGTTAACTGCATATCAAATTGTACTATATAATTATTGTTTACTAATTAAATGGATTATGCAAATAATAACACAGTAAACACTCATAATTCACATGCGCATATGATTTAGTAAGTCCACAAGCACCCTAAGAATAATACTTAACTGATAAATTAATGAAAATCATTCATATTTTCATTCATAAAATTATTAACTGAGATTTAATTATATATTTAGATTATTAATTTTACACATTAATAAAATATATTCATAAACAATTGAAATAAAATAATTCGAAGAGAATGATTTCTGGATAAAAGATACAAAATAATCAAAAACTTCATGAAAAAACAAAAAAAGAAGTTATGCGCATCAAATGTTTGAAAACAGTAGGAAAAAATTTCAAAATATTATTTTTAATTTACTAATACCTTCTAATAGATTTTGTATAT